>PVJH01013145.1:0-10417 GCA_004026705.1 Nesogale talazaci
CCCTACCCATGTGAGAAGGTCAAGATTCGCCAGGCTGAAGCCGCTTCTGCTTAACTTGTAACCAAATGCGATCCTAACTGACCCACAGAGGGGATTGCAGGCAGGGGACCACGGGTGCCTGGGGACCGGGGAGAGGTTCGGTTGGGTAGAAGGCGATAAAGGAAGGCTGGAAGCAGAACATACAGGCCAGGACGAGGAGTTCAAAGGGGAGGCCTGCAGCGCTTCAAAAGAAGGGAGTGTTGTAGAAAATAATAACGTCGATCCGAGGAAGATTATAACTCCTCCGAAAGACCTATGAGTAATATCCAGCACTATTTTACATTATCTAGGGCCTCCAATACAGTCGCCATTTAATACGTAGTTGCTAACGTGAAGTTCCCGTAATTGCTGTCACGTGACTTGCGCCGCTGCTTTCATCCACTGCCAAAGCCACTCAGAAAGGCGTGGTCCGGGCTCCAGCACCGCCTGGTTCCTGTCCAGCGGCATGCCACGCCCCCTCTGCACCCCGAATCCTCCTCCGCCCGGCTTGGTCTCTGTCTCAGCCACAATCCTAAGCAGGAGAATTTACTGCAGCTGCTAACCAGGAGAGACATCTGAGGCCACCTGCTGTGCAGTCCCCACACACAGCACCGCAAGTCTGGTGGGTCAGCTACTTATCAAAGCCCTCTGGCACCGGGGCCTGCGCAAAGACCTAGAGCCACCCTAAGCATGATTTAGGAAAGAAAACTGCAGATCAAATGGACATATTTCGGCATGTCCCAAATTACCCAGTTCGCCCTATCTTTCTATTTATCTATCTATCTATCTTATACCGGGGTCTGTTACCTTTCCAGATAGCCAGATTTCCCAGCCAAGATTGAGGGGAGAGAGGAAATCACGTGTTTTCTTACGTGACATTCCAATAAAGAGTGATCAATTAACCCCCCGAATTAGGTAAGTGCCGGGGAGACCCACAACGATGAGACTCCGGACTCCGTGTTCACGCATACATCAGCACTCCGGTCCTAAATTATATTTGACATTTAATTAAAACCCCCAGGCAGGGAAGTCAAGAGCTGAACCGCTGCAATACTAGAAAAGGAGCCGCTCTTTAGGATGGATTCATTTGTCTCCTGTCACCAAAGGCATCAACACTCACCCCTGCCTCCACGGTCCACCCTCCACCCCAGCCCAGCTCCACTCGTGGTGACTGGGAGGAATACAATCGAGTCTTGATTGGCAAGTAGGCTCCTACCTTTCCTGCTCCTGAATACACACACACACACACACACACACCACACACACACACACACACACACACACAGAGGCACACTCAAGCACAGCACGTTTGTGGACTTCACTCTCGCAAGAGACCGAGGCATTCAGAGGTTTGAAGGCAGGCCGGAGAGGCTCAGGTAGTCAGGGTGGCTGCCTGGAGTCACTAGGGTTTGGGCTGGGTCTTAAGATTTAGAAAGTCAGAAAGAGGAGGAGGAGGAGGAGGAGGAAAAGGAGTGTTGCAAGAGCCAAGTTTATAAACAAAGGACCAGGCACATGATGAGAACAAGAACTCATGCAGAAAGCTTCTCTGCCCAGATGGAGACTCACAAAAGACTGGTGGGAAGGCGGGTGTGGCAGAGAAGCCTGGGCGAGAGTATGGCTGTAGAAGCTGAACCTCCTTCTTTAGGGAGCAAGCTCTTGGGTCCTTCCAGAATCCGAGGGGTGTTCGCAACTGAGATTGCGATGTTTCTGACATCGTAGGAACTGCCTGGGTAGCTTGGGGCAGGTTAAAATCATGAGGGTTGCCCTTGTTTCTGCTTTCCCCCTCAACCATGCCTCTGCTTTCCAGGACCAGATCGGTGCTGAGCAGTACTGCACCCCGGGGATGTAGGGATGTAGAGATGTTCATAGACACACACCCCCACCGCCAGATGCTGCTAGCATCCAGGCTTTGAGCAATCAGAAGAAAATGGTGCTTTCTTGACAACGATCACCAAAACCCGCATGGAATCAAGACCAAACGTCAGAGGAAGCCTGCACTAAAACCAGGGCTTTTCACAACCTCTGGGCTCTCTTTGTATTTTCATCCTCCAGAAGACTCGGGGAGTCACGAAGGCAGCTCTTATTTCAGACTTCATTCAGATCACCGGGAAAAAATTACTAGGAACTCAAATAAGAGAAGCCACAAAGACGAGGGGCAGTATCTTAGAAGAAAGTGGACACATCATCTAAGAGTTCATAGCATCCCCGGAAAGAGAACGAAGAGAGGAGAGGAACGAAGAGTCAAAACAGGAAGCCTGATTTCCACACACTGAAAAACTCAACTATGCACATCCTCTGACCAGAGACTGCATCATGGCAGACAGACCCAGAAGGAAGAACAGAAATTCCTGGCAACAAGATTCTTAACTACACAACTGCAGGATATTCCAAGGGGGAAGACCAAGCCCCACGGCTATCAAACTGATTCCAACGCACGGCAGCCCTGTAAAGGCAGAGTCAAACTGCTACCTAGGACTTTTGAGACGGTAAATCTTTATGGGAGCAGACAGCCTCATCTTTCTCCCGGTAGCAGCTAGTGGACCTTGCAGTCAGCAGCCCAATTCATAAGCCACGATGCCACCAAGGCTCTATGAGGGAAGGAAGTAGAGAGAGAGCTAAAAAAAAAAAAAAAAAGACAAAACAATAACAATTTCTGCTGCACTAGCAGCTCTCTAGCTCCAGCCAGTAAGCA
Organism: Nesogale talazaci; assembly: GCA_004026705.1. Classification (NCBI taxonomy): domain Eukaryota; kingdom Metazoa; phylum Chordata; class Mammalia; order Afrosoricida; family Tenrecidae; genus Nesogale; species Nesogale talazaci. The sequence continues at coordinate 2,711 of PVJH01013145.1, forward strand.
GAACTCTAAGCCCCTGCCTTCTTTTATATCAAGAAAAATAAATCATCTTTGCCCCGAACATCCCATTTTAGTCTTATCAGACCCCTGCTCTAAAATGTTAACTGGCTGCCTCTTTCACTGTGAAATTTTAAACTCGAGAAACATTCAGGGTTCTGCACAATGGAGACCTGACTTATCCTTCCAGCGCATGCTCCAGGCTCTCTCTCTCTCTCTCTCTCTCTCTCTCTCTCTCTCTCTCTCTCTCTCTCTCTCACACACACACACACACACACACACACACACACACAAGAGACCGAGGCATTCAGAGGCAGGCCTATCCTATCCCTGCTATATTCTAATCTCTAGACCAGAAGTTGATGCACGATAGGCCCTAGGTTAAATCTGGCTACCTCCTTGTTTTCATATGGCTCACAAGATAAAAATAGGGTTTATATCTTTTAAGTAGTTGAAAAAAATCAAAAGAAGAATACCCCTTCAAGATATGTGGACATACTGTGAAACACAAATGTCAGTGTTTGTAAATAAAGTTTTATTGGAACATAACCACAGTGACTCAGTCACACACTATCAGTAGCTGCTTTTTTTTTTTTTGCTACAGCCACCCAATTGAGTATGAGAGAGGGGGAGCATATGGGCCTGAAATCTAAAATATTTACTCTCTGACCCTTAACAGAAAAAGTTGACAAGCCTGCCTGAGATCATCTGTACTGGCTATAAATTCACCCAAAGTCTCACTTCACTTTATTTTTCTCTCCCTCTTTTTTTTATTATAGTGGCAAATGCTAACTGCAAGGTCAGCAGTTTGAAACCACCAGTCACTTACTTCGTGGGAGAAAGCTATGGCTTTCTACTCCCATAAAGAGTTAACATCTTGGAAACCTACTAAAGCAGTTGTGAATATGTTGATTTTCTTCACGGTGAATTACTATCTATACTGAAGGTTGCAGTCTTTGACTTTCATCAGTAAGTACTTCAAGTTCTCTTCACTTTCAGCAAGCAAGGCTGTGCCATCAGCAAATTGAAGGTTATTTATGAGTCTTCCTTCATTCCACACAATCCAACACAAAAGATGGAAACCAAGAGGAAGGAACAGTAGTGGAAATACAGTCTTGGTGATAGAAATGAACCTGGAGATAATATGATAGAATCTTGCAAGACCAATAGCTTCTTCATCACCAATATCTTTTGCAACAATACAAAAGGCAACTATAAACATGGATTTCTCCAGAAATCAAATTGACTACTTCTGTGGAAAGAGATGAGGAGCCACTAGAACAGACCATCAACTGCTTCCATGTATGTTCAGTTTGAAGGTGAATAAAATTAAAACAAGTCCAAGAGAACCAGCATATGACCTCAAGTCTATCCCACCTAAATTCTGAGGACATTCTCAAGAAAAGGTTTTCAAACACTAATACAGAAGATGTGGTGAGCTGTGAGAGGATATCAAGATCATCATTCATGAAGAAACCAAAGAGTCACCAAAAAGACAGGAAAGGAAGGACCAAAGTGGATATCAAATGAGAATCTGAAATTTGTTCTTAATCACAGAGTAGCTTAGGCCAATAAAAGTAATGATGAAGTCAACGCGCTGAACAGAAAATTTCAAGGGCAGCTCAAAAAGACAAAGTAAACTATGGTCAGGAACTGTGCAAAGACCTAGAGTCAGAAAACCGAAAAGGAAGAACACATTCAACATATCTCAAACTGAAAGAACTCGAGAAAAAAGTCAAGTCTTGAGTTGCAACGTTGAAAGAGTCTATGGGTAAAACATTGAAGGATGCAGGGAGCATCAAAAGAAGATGGAAAGAATATGCCGAGTCACTATACCAAGATGCAGTTGTCAACATCCAACTATTTCAAGAGCTAGTGTATGAACAAGCACCTCTGGTATTGAAGGGAAAAGTCCAAGTTGCACTGAAAGCATTAACCAAAAGCAAGACTACAGGAACTGATTGATGGGATACCAACTGAAATGCTTCAACAAGCCGATGAAACCCTGGAAGGGCTCACTCATTTCAGCTATGCCAAAGAAAGGTGAGCCAACAAAATGTTCAAATAATAGAACAATATAATGATAACACATGCAAGGAAAAATGTTGCTGAAGAGCATCCAACGATGTTTGCGGCAGTGCACTGACAAGGAGCTGCCAGAGCTCAAGCTGAGTCCAGAAGAGGACGTGGAACTAGAGATGTCATAATGAATCTTGACTGAAAACAGAATACCAGAAAGATGTTGCTGTGGTCACATTAGTTCAGGTCAACTTGAAGAGATATGGACGTGTAGGAACAGTATTCAACCTATCAATCAGGTCACAGCCTGATGGCGCCTCCTTGTGGGTGTGGCCTTCTCATAAGAAGGGCCCTGGGAACCTTCCCTCACTTCTCCACCTTCTCACCTTCCTACTGGTTAATCCGGATTGCAGCCACCACCCAAGCCACTGCTATTGGACCTACAAGACTTTGCACCCACCGGCCTATGATATTCCTGAATTCTGCATCATTGCATGTGGTTGGGTGAGTCTGAAAGAGTCATGAACTATTATCAGATGCATGGACTTGAGTTGGACTGTTCTGGGATGTTTTCTTAATACATAATTAGTTCTTGATATAGAACTCTTTCTTATCCCTATGTGAGTGTCGCTGGATTTGTCTCTCCAGTGAACCCGGCCCAACATAGAAGTTTATTTGTGTTTTATGCACTGTTCGAAGGCATTAGACTGTGTTGCTGTTATTATTGTTAGGTGCCACCACGTCAGTTCCGAATTACAGGGACCCCATGTCCAACAGAACAAAATACTGTCTGGACCTGTGCCAAGGCCACAATTGTGTGATCCCATCATTGCAGCCACTGTTAGCCATCCATCTTGGCGAGGGTCTTCCTCTTTTCCACTTCCCCTCTTTTTTACTAAGCAAGATGTCCTTTTTCAGGGACTTATCTCTCCCAAAAATGTGTCTGAAGTATGTGAGATGAAGTCTCAGCATCCTTGCTTCTGGAGGAACGTTCTTCTTGCACTCCTCCCAAGACAGATTTGTTAGCTCTTGTGGTATTCCATGGTGCTTTCCATATGCTTTGCTAGAACCATGCTTCAACTGCATCAGTCCTGTTTCAGTCTTCCTTATTCAATGTCCAACTTTCTCATGCATATGAATCAACTGAAATTACTGGACGATTGAAAGTACCAAGGCTCAAGCTAGGTGCACCTTAGTCCTCAAAGCTACATCTTTGCTGCTCAACACTTTAAAGGGGTCTTGTGTAGCAGACTTACCTAAAGCAATGTGTCGTTTGACTTCTTGACTACTGTTTCCATGAGCACTGACTATATGGATGCAAGATTAAATCCTTGACAACTTCAATCTTTTCCTCCGTTATTACCTGTTGGTCCAATTGTAAGGGTTGAATTTTCTTTACATTGAGTTGTCATCAATACTTGAAGATTGCAGTCCTTGATCTTCACCAGCAAGTGCATCAAGTTCTTTCAGCAAGCAAGATCGTGTCATCTGCATATAGAAAACTGTGACTAGGCCTTCCTCCAATCCTGATGCCCCATTCTTCTTCACATAATCCAAGTCTCTGATTATTTGATCAGCATACAGATTACATACATATGGTGAGAGGATACAATCCTGACACACGCCTTTCCTGATTTTCAACCCTGCAGCATCCCCTTGTTCTGCTTGCTTCTGGATTTATGTACAGGCCCCACATGGGCACAAAGTGTGTTCTGGAATTCCCACTCTTCTCAAGATTATCCAGAGTTTGTTGCTTTAATTTTCTTCAGCTTCAACCTGAACATACATCTGAGCACCCGATTGAATGCTTTGGCATGAGAATGTTTCTTACGAGAAGGCCATGTCAAACTACTGCCGCAACTGCTTTTGAGTTATCTTCAGCAAAATTTGTATGTGAGATTCATGACATGGCCTGATCATTTCTGCCTTCTTCTGGGTCGCTCCTCTTTGGAATGGGCACAAATATGAGTCCTTCTGCTTGGTGTGCTCTCTTCCAAATTTCCCAGCACAGTCCTACGAGTACTTACAGTGCCGCTTCAGTGTTTTAAAACATTCCCATGGGTATGATGTGCATGGCCAGAACCTCGTTCTCCGTGAATGCCTTCGTGAGAGGGTGGCAAGAGAGTGGAGAAAGGCAGGAGAGCGTGTTAGTTGGATGCAGCACAGGGCTCAGTCCTGGCTTCCCTGTTGTGACTCTATGACGAAGGTGTTGCGAAGAGGAAGGGCAATGGCTTTGCAAAGGAGACCCACGGCCAAGAGGGGTATGAACTGTAAGTTATGTTCCTGCACACGCACACCTTCAATGTGGCTTCCTCGCTGAAGAACCAGAAAGGAGCTCCGCCATGAGGAGGGAGCCACAGAGCCGAAAATGAGAGGATAGGAGAGGGTGAGCCCGTTCTGTTTCGGTCCTGCCCTGGGCTCTGCTCACTGCGAGGTGTTGCCCTTGAGCTGATTCTGACTCACGGAGAGCCCGTGGGGATGTGCGGGGGAGAGCTACTCCGCAGAATCTCCAAAGCTGTGATCTTTTCAAAGCAACTGACTGGGCCTATGCACTGAGGACACTCTGGGTGAGTTCAAATTCCCCAACCTTTTTGCTAGTAGCCTTCAACTATTGCTACCAATGAGGTCTACAGTCCTGAAATAGCTCTCAGCATTTTACACAAGTAGAGACTTCAAGGGGCCTCAGTAGGGGACACTGTGCAGGTAAGATTATCCCAATACTGCAAATGTCCAGCTGTCATTGTACCTGACTGCTAGAAAGGAAAAAGGAAAGGGGGTGGGGGAGGCCTGTGGTCAATGAGGCTGTTTCAAATGGAGGTGTGCTGAAAAACCTCTCCCCCTCAACAGAGCTATGAGCTAGAGAGCTGCAAGAGAAGGACGCTCCGTGCGTGGAGGCTGTGGCCCAGGAAATGGTCCCAGTGCCTCATTTCTACTTCCTTCTTGATATTTCTTTCCATTTCTCCTTCCCTTGCCCAATCACCCAACCTCCAGAGGGAGGAGGGCTCTCTGTGCCACTCTCCACTGTTGTCAGATGGTGTCCCGGGGTGGTACAAACAGTGGCTGCTCTGGACGGCTAATTGAAACATTGGCCCCTTGAGTCTACCCAGAGATCCCTCAGGAAAAATGTCTGTCCATCTTATCCCCCCAAGGAGTCAGCCATTGAAACCTGTATGTAAATGACAATACATAATGTAACAAGGGTTCGCAAGGGTGGCAGGGCAGGGAGGAAGGGGGGAAAAAGAGGAACCAGTAGCAAGGGGCTCTAGAAGAAAGAAAATGTCATGACATTGTTGATGGCAATATTTGTACATATCTGCTTAATGTAATGGATGTATGGACTGCTAGACATGCGAGCCCCCAATAAAACAAGGTGATGATAATAACAAGAACAGAAACCCCCATGGGGCACCAGTTGATGCCCACGGCCATGGGGTCACCATGAGTCAGAACTGCTGGGGCAGCAGCTGGGCTTCTGGGCCCGGGTGCTTTCAGACGCCTTCACCCCCACCCTCACCCACAGACAGGGTGCAGCCTCGCCCAGTCAGCCACGGTCCTTGAGGTGTCTCCACTCATCCTGGACTGCTTTTCAAACGAAACCCAAGCTTCTCTTCCCTTTTTGTATTTCTGCATTCTGAATTCAGGATTCCAGGAGTGTCACTGAGCAAGCAATGCTAGACTTGGAAGACACCGGGTCCCATGCATGCCGTAGAGCCAGTGGGGAGGCACCGAGGGCAGCAGTAAGGAAACCAACCGTGGATGCTGACAACACAGCCCGCCTGGCCTTGCTGCTGGATGAAAGCTCGAGGGGCGTGACCTTGGGTGGGGCCACACCCTGGTTTACTCCGGCCAGCTCTGACCTCAGGAAATGGACTCCAGATGGTTTTTAGGAGGGAGAAGTGGCTTCTCATCCTGAACCATCCTTTATGTCCTTTAATATCATCCACTCATCACCGAAACCCCAAGTGACCCCGCTCAGTACTTCAGCCACTACCTCCTTTCCAGGGATGGTATTCTCCATCCATTTACCACGCACAAACAGGGTACAATAGGGCTTGCTTTCTATGGGGTCTAAAACTGCCTACCTCTGACTCAGGGGCCCCCAGAGTCAGAAGCCTCCATGGATTTCAGCATGTCTCATGGCAGAATGTACTAGAAACAGAATTCTCCAGCCAGTCTTGCTGCCATGAAGAGTGTGGCAGAGGCTGGGGTGGAATGGGCTGGGCCGGGGTGGAGTGGGGTGGGGTGGGGGCCTCTATGCATCTGGGGTATCTGGGAAGAGAATGGCCAGTTGAGAAAGGTGTTTCCCACTCACCTTCACTGCCGGGGACTTTTCCTTGTGGACGGACAGACAGATGGAGGGATGCCTGATGATCCACTCTTTCAGGTGATCCCCCAGCCAAGCCTGGAGGGTCAGCGTTTCCTGTGAGTCCCTCAAAGCTCTCTGCTTGGATGACCCAGCCCGATTTCCCATGCCCGCCTCAGTACCCCTCTGACAGTCTTCTCTGTTGCCCCCACCCCAGTGTCCTCACTCCAGTGACGGAACCCCAAAGCCTACGGGGGTGCTCCCTGCATTCCTCTGTTCTTCAAGCCCTGACCATCTCTGGGCCTTCATTCTTGGAGTTTCCCTCTACCCCTCCCCTCCTCCTCCCTTCCCTACCCTCATCCTCCTTTCCCTCTGGGAGGGGTAGGGGAATAGGGGGTGAAGGAGTGGGGGGTGGGGGATGGGGAGTGGGGGGATGGAAAATGAGAAAAAGACTTGGGTTAAGCTGCTGAACACTTGTTCTGTCGCTCACTAACGCCTGGAGCTCGGACAAGTCCCTGGTCCTGTCCCTCGGTGTCTCTGGGCCTCTGTTTCCCCTGCAGTGAATGGAGATCATATGTTCCTCACAGATGAGATTTAAAGGCACAATATGCCTGAATGAGTCTATCACCAAGTAAATTCCCCCTTCTTCCTCCCCTCCCCCATCAAAGTTTCTTCTTGGCTGTTTGATCTCCCTTCCTGAATCCAGTTCTACTTATGGTCAGTACTGCATTGAATTGTTTCTTTCTGTCCAACCTGATGCCCAGGTGAAGCTCCTGGAGGAAAGAGGAGGGATGGTGAGCTTCTCGGGGCTCCCCCAGCACCAAGCACAGAGCCTTCTCATCTGGGCAGTAGAGGTCTGGGATGGCAGAGGTCTGCCACCAGGTCATGCGATGAGCCTTTATCTCCGACTACGGGAGACAGCCGGCCTGGGACTCCACACTCGGTGTCCCTCCGCCTCATCTCCAGGATGCACATACCCCAGGGGCTTTTCTTGCCTCATGGGAGAGGAGCCCAGCCTGATTCCTGCAGCCCAGGGCTGAGTCGGGGTGGGGGCCAGTAATGGAATGAGGAGCCCGGAGATCTAATTCCATAACGATTAAGGTGAGAGGGACAAACTCCAGAGACCAATTGTTGGGTGTAATTGGGATGAGCAGCGAATCACGGCCAGCAGAGAACAGAGAGGCCAGACAGGCAGGGCCCATCCGGGTCCAGGAGGGCCCTGTGTGGTCAGCCAGCCTGCGAGAGCTTTCTCTGCATTAGGTCCTGGCGGGCAAGAGGAAGCAGGCTGGTCTGCATCACGCTGCTGGCGCGGCTGAGTGAATGTGACATAATTGAATGAAACCTCTGCCTCCTCCACCCAGAGCGGGGGAATTAGCGGGCCTGACCCTTGC
>PVJH01013145.1:10517-61622 GCA_004026705.1 Nesogale talazaci
GGGGGGGTAGGCTCTGAGGGGACCAGCGGGGGCCAGAGACAGGCAGAGACTGGGAACCCGGAGCAAGATAGACAAAGAGCAGAGATAAGCGGAGTAAAGGTGAGGGACTGATGTGATAGACTGACTCCCAGTTGGAGGAAGAGGTACACGGATTGGGGAGGATGGTGGGGCGCTGGGGGGCGGGGTGGGGGGAGCGGGGAGCAGGAGCAAGGTGGCTCGGTTCCTGCTTCAGGAAAGACCGGACTGCAGCCCTTTTTAGGATGAGACCAGCACGGCCAGTCTTGGCACACTTGCAGGCGGCAGGCCCTCTTTCTGAGATGCAGCGGTTCTCAGCCTTCCTCCTGCAGCAGCCCTTTCACACAGGTCCTCAGGTTGTGGTGACCCCACCCCCACCCCCACCCCCCGCCATCCAACGATTTTCGTCGCTGCTTCCTCGCTGTCCTGTTGCGAGTGTTCACCGTCATCGTGTAAACATCTGATGTGCAGGGTGTATTTTCATTGTTACAAATTGAACATCCTTAAACATAATTAGAGCATAGTGACTGATCACAAAACAACTTGCAATTATATTTTGTGAAGTAGGTATGCGTTTTCCGATGGTCTTAAGTGACCCAAGGGGTTATGAGAACCGCTGCTTGACACGGTCTTGCTCGAACCTCACAGCACCCTGGCAGAGTGGCATCGGTGCTCTAATTCACAGATGAAGAAACTGAGGTTTCCCAAGCAACCTAGCCAGATGGCAAAGGGGCCAAAATGTGAGCCCACAACCTGCTTGGTCCATTGCCCGCCTTCTCCCCACCGGACTGAGATTTCCCTGGGCTCCGTCCCAGGTTCCGCCTTCAGCCAAGCAGCCTCCCGGTTAGCCAGACACAGAAGCTCCCGAGGCTGCAGGCATGGGCTGGAGTTAAAGGGTCTTGTCACTGTTTTACTTTCCCGGCTTCCATCCCCTGCTCTTCCCGGGTTCCCTGGAAGTCTCCTCACTATCTGCATGGGTCTCTCCAGTTCCCAGCTGGCCACCAGAAAATGTGAACTAATGTCACCTCAGGCCTGGTCCCTGCCAGAAACAGTTCACTATCTATCATAAGGAGCTCAGGGCACAGCAGGACAGACATGGGGGGGGGGGAAGAGGAGAGACAGGAAGCCCTTGCCTGCAACCTTCCTCCTAAGTTTGCTCATCCTGCTAGTCCTGCCTATGTGGCTGCTCTGTCCAGGTGGAGAGAAAGATATCTGGATTGCCAGCCATTGTCTTTGTGCCCCCTAAGGCCTGATCCCCAAGAACAGCAACTAGGGGGTCTCTGCCATTCAGAACAACTGCTCCCTAAGAGCAGAGACTTGTCTCCAAGCTACCAGGCCACTGTCAAGTCACTCCCAGTCACAGGGTCTGATCACTGTCCTCCCTGGCTTCTGGCTGGTTGTAACCTTGCATTGTTAGAATTTGGAGACTGTCAGACACTTCTCAAACATGATGGGAGTTTGACAAGCCCCCTCAGAGAGCTTGCTGGGCACTCTCTGACTCAGCCAGGTGACTATGTGAGCCTGGCAAGGGCTAATGTTCAGAGTGCCGCCGGGATCCGACCACCGTCGACGCAGTGCCAGGGGGAGAAGGGAGTGTCCCTGTGCCCTCACAAAGAGCTGGTTTCACTTCCACAGGCCATCATTTCCCAGCAGCAATGCGGAGGCGCTCAGCGACCCAGGAAGGAGGCACACTAACCCACCCACTCTGGTGCACTGGGGGCAAGGGAACAAGTCTACTTCCCTACCTTTGCCCACAGGAAGTGGATTGGCCAAGGCGGCTGTAGAAAGCAGAGAAAGAAGGAGGGAAAGCAGGAAGGTGGAAGCACAGATGGAGAACAGAGAAAAGACATTAGCAATGGGACCCCAAGCTGAAGGACCCAGAGGACAATGTAATCCCAGTCCTTGTTCTTACTGATAAAAACCCAAAGAGGCAAAGACATTCACGGCAGGACACTCAGCTACACCTTGTGTGAGCCCTCCCATAACCATCGCATTGTCAGACCCTGATTCTGTTGGCTCCTGATTCTTCAGCTAGCCTAGGAGGCGTCATTTGATCCTCTCAGTCGGTACTTGTCCCCTGTCTGGTCTGAGTACTTCCATGTCACATGTTTGGTGCCACTCCTGTGCAGAGAAGAGACTAGCATCTATTTAAATCTGTCTTCATCTTCAAAATGCCCAATATCATTATCCCAGTTTTAAAATCAAAGGAACACGTTTAGAGAGGTAAAGCAACTCATCCAAGATCACATAGCAAGCTAGCAAGCGATGGGGTAGAAATCACCTCCAGGGCTAACTCCAAAGCCCAGTTCTCCTTTGTCTTCTACCTTCTGCATATTGCTCATCATGGCCTCTTGCGCAATGTGCAACTTGAGAGGAGGGACTGCACGTTCTTATCTCTAGCACCCAGCAGCATGACTAGTTTGTAATAATAAAAACAGCAACACACACTAACTCGCTGCCATCTTGTCGATTCCAAGTCACGGGCGTCCTGTAGAATAGCTCCCTAATGTTTCTGAGGCTATAAATCTTTGACGGGAGCATACAGCTTCTTCTTTCTCCTGAGAAATGACTGATGAGTTCAAACTGTGAACCTTGCCAATAGCAGCCAAACACTTACTGGCCCAAGCTCTCCATCGGGTTTGTAATGGGTACTCCAAATAACCACTTATAAGATGAATGGGAGAATGGATAGATGGATCGATGGATGGATAGTTGGAAGAGTGTGGCATCACCACCTAAGAACATGGAGGCGGTCGGGAAATTCCATGCAGGTCTGTAGAATGAGGTGTGGCATTGCGCCGGGAACCATTATCAGCCACAAACAGCAGTTCCACAGAGGGTTAGGGAAGAAGTGAGGGTGAGGCTTCCCTTGAACTTGGGCTTTAGTGCATTGAGAGTTGCTACACAACCAGAGCAGATCTTAAACTCAAAACATAGCAAAACACTAAAACGTCCTCAGAGATGAGGTCTAACCTCTCATTCACTCCTGAGCAATTAAATATATATGTAATATATAAATATATGTGTTATATTTATAGAGCTTATATTTATTGTATGTAATATAATATAAATAAATAAATACAAATATACATATTGCTCTTAACTGAACCAAGAACCACTGGAATTTGAATCCAGGAGCTCCTATTTCCTAGACAGGCACTTTAACCAGATAAATCCTGGTAGTGCTGGTGGGTAAGCATTGGCACACTAACCAAAAGGTCAGTGGTTCAAACCTATTAATTACTTTTTTTGGGGGGGGGAGCATCAGTGCCTTCTGGTGGTCGTGGGAGCTACCCAGCCTTGCTCCTGGAGAGATGCTGCTGGATTTGAACCGCCAAGCCTGTGGACCGCAGTCACGCACTCAACCACTAAGGCCACCAGGACTCAGCCCCCACTAGTCACTTTAATGGAGAAAGTTGAGGCTATCTGCTTCTGGAAATATTTACAACATTAAAAACTCTACATATAGACTAACTTTGAGTCAGAATTGGTTCAATGGCAGTTAGTTTGGGTATAGGTTAACTTCATTCCTCCTACATTTCCATTTTGCAGATAAAGACAGTAGTTCAAGAAGAATAAACTGTGCCTTTAATAGCATACAACAAGGTAATTTGAGACAGAAACATGCTACAGAAACATGTCAACTTTAAATAGGGGTGCGTTCAACTGGATGCCTAAAATGATCTTCAATTCCTTGCCTTGATGTATAAGAAAACTGCCCTCTCCAAAGCGATCAAACTTCTTAGCATTACCACCACCTTGAGAAAAAGAGTTACTAGGCTTGTGACTCAGAGCCATGATCTGAGGAGACAAGAAGGTCAATTACCTAATCTACAAATCCTACATCCTTCTTTGATTAATAGTAATTGGGGTCTTAAAAACTCATGTGTGGTCATCTAAGGTGGTCTCCTCCTGCCAAGAGAAAAGAGAAGGAAGGAAATCAATAGTGTGTAGAAGCAAATGAACTAATAGACCATATAAAGATCAGGCACTACAATCCTGACCCCAGAAAAACTAAATGATAGCCAGTTTACCAACGACTCAAAAAGGATCACAAGAGAAGTTCCTGGGTGAAGTGGAGAAAATGTGGAACAAAACTCAAAGTCACAAAAAAGACCAAGCTTACTGGTCAGTTAAAGCTTGATGGACACGCAAAGACTGTGGCCCTTAGAGGCCCTTCCGGTCTGTACATGAATTTATCCTGCAGGTGATTTTCTTTCCTTTTTCAATGCAAAAATCATTTTAGTAGCTTTAGGATAACACAAGTATAAATATTTTAATCTTTTTCCCATAAATTATTTACCTCTGGCCTGGTAGGGCTTGACCAAGAGCAATGTAACTGAGAAGAATTACTGAAACCCAAATGAAGGCTGAGCATGATAGAGGCAAGAGGAAAGTAAAAGGAAATAGAAGAAAGGACTAGAAGGCAAAGGGCATTTATAGAGGTCTAGATACAGGCATATAAATAAGTAAACAATTCTTTATATAATGATGGGAAAATAGATCTACATGCAAATATTTATATGTGTAGAATTAAGTTATCAGATGGACATTGGGCCTCCACGCAAGCATTCCTTCAAAGTAAGAACTCTTTGTTCTGTTAACTTGGCATTCCATGATACTCACCTTCCCGACATGATTGCTGAAGACAAAGCAGGTACATAAGCAAATGTGGTGAAGAAAACTGATGATGCCTGGCTGTCAAAAGATATAGTGTCTGGGGTCTTAAAGGTTTGAAGGTAAAAAAGAAGCCATCTAACTCAGAAGCAACAAAATCCACATGGAAGAAGTGCACCAGCCTGTGTGGTCATGGGGTGTCAATAGTATCAGGTATCAGTCATCAAAGAACAAAAATTCATATCATTATAAATGATGGGGGATGCAGATTGGGGACCCAAAGCCCATCTATAGGCAATTGGACATCCCCTTATAGAAGGGTCACAAGGAAGAGATGAGCCAGTCAGGGTGATGTGTACCAACAATGAAACATACAACTTTCCGATAGTTCTTTAATGCTTCCTCCCCTCACTATCATGATCCCAATTCTACCTCACAAATCCAGCTAGACCAAAACATGTACATGAGGAATCCAGAATAGATGACCCCTTCAGACCAGTGGTGAGAGTGGTGATAATGGGAGGGTAGAGGGAAGGTAGGGTAGAAAGGGGGAACCAGTTACAAGAATCTACACATAATCCCCTCCCTGGGGCACGGACAACAGAAAAGTGGGTAAAGGGAGATATCAAACAATGTAAGACAGTCAAAATAATAATAGTTTATAAGTTATCAAGGGTTTGTGAGTGAGGGGGTGGGGAGGGAGGAGAAAAAGGAGGAGCTGATACCAAGGGCTCAAATGGAAAGCAAATTGAGAATGATGATGGCAACAAATGTACAAATGTGCTTGGATGGATGGATGGATTGTGAGAAGAGTTGTACAAGCCTCCAATAAAATGATTTTTTAATAAATAAAATAAAAATTATTGACGCTTGCATTTTTAAGTTTTATTGGTATATAATTCACGTATTACATAATGCAATAGTTTGATAATTTTGAAAAGAGTTGTGCAACCATCATCATAATTAATTTTTAAGCATTTTCTTATTTCACATACTCGTTGGTAGCACCCAATCTACCCGCCTACCCTGCCATGCCCTTCAGGAATTATTAAGCCAATTACCGTCTCTATGGATTTATCTGCCCTATATTTCATATACAGAAAATCAAATAAAACAACAAGAAAAAAGTGACTAAGAAAAACTTCAATAGAAAATACAGCAGAAAAAAAAGTGGAACAACTTTAAAATGGGTCACAAGGGAGATCAAATGACTAGATGTTCACATGTTAGTCTAACTACTTCTGCTACAATCTACTTTACAATATTATAATGCTGTCTGATAGCAAAGCTTTTCTCACCCCTGGACTATGGTCAGAGAGGACTCACCAGAGGCTTAGTCTGTGTCACCCAGTTGCCTTTTGCAAACTAGGTGTTCAGAATTTAAGCTCTGATACATTGATTCCTCCACCTTGGATCACACAGGCTGGTATGTTTCTTCTGTGTGAATTTAGTTGACACCCATTTAGATGGTTTGTTTGAAGACAAGTCTTTAAGACTCCAGATACCATTCTTTCTGATAGTCAAGCACCATCTGATTTCTTCGAGACACGTTGCTACAGTATTCATATCTTCCATGATCTCTTCATGAGGGTAAGTATTACTTAGGGACCATGGCTTGATTTTCAGTCAAATGATAGATCTAAAAAGAGAACAATAATTCTAGAGAGATATGCACACCTTAGAACAATCAACCACTTGAGAGTAAAAGGGTAATATTTACCCAAGGACAAATTTTCAGAAGGGTTAGAACAAAGAGAAGTGGAAACAGAAAACACAGGGAGGAAGTAGAGTAAGTGAGGTTATGCTGCTGAGATTGCAATCATGAAACAAAACATGGATGCGCGTAAAACTGATCACCTGTCTGTGAACTTTCACCCAGCTCACAATAAAAGGGGGGAATAGAACACTAACACGCCCATTAGAAGGGGGGTATTGTTTATGTCTCACAGGAAAGGGAGAGAGGGACCAGACCCCATTACAGAGCACCAATTCTTGAGGGCAATACACTGGCATGGAGTAGCAAATTAACAGAGAGGACGATGGAGCCAGACCCAAGCCGAGTTATGTTGACCCCTTCCCCAGGAGAAGCAATACAGACGACGACGTTGACAATATGGTGGAGGGGAGAGAGGCGAGTCTGTCCAGACCACACAGAGTAAACTAAGATGGGGAGAGAGAGTTGACTTCACCAAGCCCGCAGAATGTGCTCAGAGCAGCCCTGTGCACAGAGAGGACCATAGGGCCGGCCCCACAGCGAGACTTGACACTCTCTCACTGACCCATAGCACTACAGGGGGCAACGCTGGAGACACTATGTGCAAAGGGTGCCCAGTCTGCCCCGTGCGCAATGAGGTGAGATACAAAGGGAGTGCAACTAGACAGCAAGGGGTGCAAAGTAACCAAGTCCCCAAGGAATCACGAAATGAGACTTCTGACTTGAGGGACAGGGCTTGGCACCTCATCTGACTTGATTGGAAAACAGACTTAAGGGTCAGCAGACAGACCTGGAATTACCTGTTGCTTGGGGAATTTTTTCTAGCTTTTTGCTTGTTTGTTTTTCTCTTCCCCTATGTCTATCTATATAAGATAGGCAGGATGAATAATCCCAAGGAGGAAAAAAAATGAGACTGACAGTTCCCAGGAGACATGGGAGGGGGGTGGATCCCACAAATTCAGGGATGAGGAAACATTAAGAGATCTAAAATTGATGGTGAAGAAAGTGTATAATGCCTGGTAGGATTTAATCAAGAGCAATTTATCTGAGAGGCATTACTAAAAGCCAAATGGAGGGTGAGCATGATAGTAGGGTAGGAGGAAGGTGAAAAGAAATAGAGGAAAGAAATAGGAGGCAAAAGCTATTTATAGGACTGAGCCCTGGTGGCGTAAGTGGTTGAGTGCGGAACTGCAGCCCGTGGGCTTGGCGGTTCAAATCCAGCGGTGGCTGAGTAGCGCCCATGACCACCAGAGGCAGTGATGCCCAGGGAAAAAAAAGAAAAAAAAAAGCTATTTATAGAGGTATAACTATAGGCATGCATATATGTAAATATACTAATTTATAATGAAAAGGATAGAAGCCAATGTACATATATTTATATGTTAAGAATTAAGATAGCAGACTAACTTTGGATCTCTACTCAAGGCCTCCCTAAACACAAAAACCCTCTGTTTAAATAAACTGGCACTCTTTGATACTCACCTTTCTGACATGATCACTGAAGGCAAAATGTGTGCATAGGCAAATGTGGTGAAAAGAGCAGATGGTGCCAAGCTATCAAAAGATATAGCATCTGGGGTCTTAAAGACTTGAAAATAGGCTGAGCCCCGGTGGCGTAGTGGTTGTGCGCGGGACTGCGGCCCACTGGGACGGAGGTTCAATTCCAGCAGTGGGGCTGGGCCTCCTACTCCCACCACCGGAGAGCAGTGATGCCAAAAAAAAAAAAAAAAGAAAAGAAAAGAAACAAGCAGCCATCCAGCAGGTAAGCAAATAAGCCCACAAGGAAGAAGCACACCAGCCTGTGTGATCATGAGGTGTCCATGGAATCAGATATCTGATATCAAAAGATCCCAAACAAACAACTATATTGATACAAATGAAGAGGTTTAGAATCAAGACCCAAGGCCTCTCCGTAGACAATTTGATATCCCCCCCCCCCAACAGAAGGGATGATTCAACCAAGGAGCAGTGTAAGCACACGAAACACACATCATCCCTCTAATTCCTGAATGCTTCCTTCTCCCCCTTACTACCATGACCCAGTTCTAACTTACAAATCTGACTAGATCAAAGAATAAACATTGGTACAGGTAAGAGCTCTCAGCACATGGAATTCAGGAGCAATAAACCCCTCAAGAACAGTAGTGGGAGTAGCAACAAAATGAGGGTAGGAGGAGAGCTGGGGGGGAGGAGGGGGAACCCATTACAAGGTTGGATATATAACCCCCGCCCCAGAAGGGGGCAAATAACAGAAAAGAGGGTGAAGGGAAACAACAGACAGTGTAAGATGTGAGATAATAATAATAACAACACTATATAATTGATCAAGAATTCACGAGGGTGGGAGGGTAGGGGAGACAAGGGGAAAAAGAGGAGCTGGTACCAAGGGCTCAAGTAGAAAAAAAAATGCTTTGGAAATGATGATGGCAACATATGTACAAATATGCTTGATACAACTGATGTATGGAATGTTGTAAGAGCCCCCAATAAAATGATTTTTAATAATAAAGATAAATAATTTTAAAGCAAAAGAAAAAGAGAGAAGCTTTCTTTGTTTTAAAGGGAAAAAAGTCTTTGGTCTCTGTGTCACCGTGTCTTGGTCTCCACTCAGAGGAGCCTCAGATGGAGACCCTCTGTGAGGAGCCTTCCTGAAGATTTGCAGCAAAGAGAGAAGTCCCTAAACAGAACAGACAGCCTCCTCATCCTGCTGACTCAGGACTGTGCTCCTCTCCACCTACCTCCCTTTTCAGAGACTACTGCAACCCTGGGCAGAGTCTGCTTGCCCCTTAACAACTCCCCCATGAGGCAAAAGGACCCTCTCTTAGCCTACCAGATTGCCCCCTAACCTTTTGTCCCAGGAGCGTTAGGTAATATGGGCTGTGGCAGTCATGTACTTTCATGTCAATTTCATGATTTAGGATGTAGGGGTGGAGCCTAGCCTGTTAATCTGGAGCTACCCCGTGAGGCCTCTGTGTGGCCATGGCTTTCTCCTGAGAATTCTAGGAAGTCTCATGGTATTTCCCAATTGGAGAGACTAGACTCAAAGAGACAAGCTACTGACGAGATGACAGCATGCTGATTGATCCTGATTCCTGGAGAATGGAGGAGCCAGAGGAGAGGCCACGTGGGCTTGCCCTGATGGAGCCAAACCTCTGGGGCCAGAGAAGCCATGTAGAGACTCCTGACAGTGCTGAAATGCTTGGGAGGCTATGGAAAGACCCATGACAGCGCTGAGATGCTTATATCGCTTCTAATGCCACCATACACACAAGACTCTGCACCCACTGGCATGTGATTGTCCTGGTGTCATTACTCGTGCTTCCTAAGTTGGAAGGAGACTTTATAGTCTGGTATCAGACATACGGGCTAACATCAGACTTATCACTTTGGACTGGGCTGGGTTGGGATGCTTTCTCAATGTTCCATTCCTCTTGTATATAAATGTTTCCCTTATATCCATGTGCGAGTTTATGAATTTGTTTCTCTAGTCTACCCAGACTCACACATGTGCTAACACATTTACTTTGCTTTGCTTGGAGCCCATAAGATTTGAAGACAAGTAATGAATCTCCCTGCATTGCAACACCCTCACCAGACTAAAAAAAAGGAAGAGTGGGCTGTCACCCCGTAAGACCTATGAGAGACCAAAGCACAACCAGAACATCCAGGCCCCCTAGTTTCAGATGACCCAACCTTGCCTGTCCTCTTGGGCCATGGCAACCCCCCATCCACCCACACCCACCCTCACCTCCCTGCCCTCTGCCATCCCCAGAGAGGCACAGCTGCAGCTGAATTAAAGTCATCCACTAAGAGTCAACCATTGGAGCCCTGGTGACCTAATGGGTTATTACATGTTGGGCTGCTATCCATAAGATGAGCTGTTCGAAACCACCAACCAGTCTAGGGGAGGAGGATGAGGTCTCTCTTCCTGTAAAGATGTATAGTCTCAGAACCCCGTGGGGACAGTTGAACCCTACCCCATAGGGTGCTATGAGTCAGAATGGATTCAAGGGGAGCGAATGAGACTGAGGGTCAATACTCATCCTTTCCCCTCTTTGATTCCATTTCCACATCTCCCCGTGTGTTTATTTAGTCCTCTGAGTGCTCAAGGTATCCTTAAACAAACTTCTGATGGAATACCCAGGATGTGCTGGAAGAAGTGGGGGAGGGAGGAGGGTGCACTTGAGATGGGTGCCAGAGGTCCTTTGGCCCTGGGTTAGAAAGGAGCCATAAAAGGCCATGGGAGACAAGCAGAGACTCTCCTTATAAACAGACAGGGCTGGCAAGTGATCGAGTGGCCTGTAAATGTCCACAGAAGTCTGTGGGGAGCATAATCAGAGGATCGGAGGAGCCACTAGACAGGCCAGATGCATGGTTCTCCAAGACACACCAATAAATGTCTGCATGGAGCCTCGGGAAGGGGGGCGGGGGACTGCGCTATAAGCACTGCCCCCCAAACTGGGATTCGTTTACCTCCCTCCATGAGATGAAGCAGCGACAGCCAGTCTCCCCACACCCCCACACACTTCGCCCCACCCCATCCTGAGCTAAATGAGATCCAGAGGTCGACAGCTGTTACCCAGACTGAATTCTCTTTGGAACCATTCTCTCTCTTTCTCCATTTCTCTTGGTCCACAAACCACCTTCTAACCTCCCCCTTCCTCTCATTTTGCACTGTAAAAGGTCAGTAACCTGGCTGGCAGGACAGCGGGAGCGGGGCCAGAACATGGGCATCTTGGCGACCCAAGGATTTGGTGGGCAAGGCTACTCAGTGGGGCACCCGAGACGGGATCTCTAATTCTTCTTCTGCCATCACCCAGGGGTTTTGAAGCCAACTGCTGGGGGATTGTTACTGAGAAGAGAAGGGGCGGGGGGAGTTAGCAGGAAAGACTTGATGCCTCTCACTTCATCCCACACCTGGGCAGATGGCTTGTGTTTGTTTTATGTGCGAGATTTCAATTTCAAAATAAAAGGCTCTTGTAGTTGTAAAAAGAGAGAGTGCGTGAGAGAGCTTAAGTCCCTTGGCCTCCAGATGACTTGCAGAAATTCATTCCATCTAGATGGTTCAATCCATACACACTTTTTAAAAAAATCCACTACCCTACCCTGGAAGGAGAATGATGGGGCTTTCCAGTCCTGTAAAGAGTTAGTTTGGGAAGCTCACGGGGCAGTGCTACCCTCTTCTACTGGGTCACCCTGAGTGGGCATCAACTTGATATCACGGAGTTGGAGTCTTAACCCTAGCCTGGACACTTCTAATTCTCTCCTGAAATCCCTGCACGCTGGGCAGAGGCTTCAAAAAGCTTATGGGAAAAAAAGAATTGAAAGAAAAAAATATTTTTCATTCATTTTTCAAAACCCTCCATGTTCTCACCTGAACGCATGCCCTGTGGACTCAGAAAGTAGCCACCCCCCCCCCCACCGCCACCCTTCCAGGAAAATGTATAAATCATGTGCCCAATCCCCACCTTCAGAATACAGGTGCCCCTGAGAAGATAAACAGCCCAGTCAGGAAGTGCGTGTCAAGTGTAGCATGACTGTGGCAGCCAAGAAGGAAGCAGAGCTGGTGATGAGCAGAGGTGCTCTGGTTTGGAGGCAGTAAGCAGGGTAGGAGTGTGAGAAATCCGGTGGACGTGATGCCACTAGGACTTCAAATTCCAGCAAGATCACCTAGGGCACCCAGGGTCCAGCAGACCTTCCAGACGAGGACTGACAAAGAAGGGAAACTTGATGATCTATGTCCCCAAATGAGGCAGGGAAGACCGGGTGCAGCACAAGGGAACATCGCCCGTCTGGTGGCTTTCAGCACATCGTCATCAGGAATCACTGGAGGAAGACATGGTGGTCGGTGACGTGGCGAGTCAGAGAGGGGGAAGGGGACCCTCAGCGAGGTGAACTGGCCCAAGAGCTACAGCAACGGTCTCAGACGCACTAGCCAATGTGAGCATGATGCCAAGCCAGGTACGGTTCCCTTCCTTTGTTGCCACCAACTCTCCGCCGGGAGACAACCACAGCCCCCTCGAGGGAGAATGCCGAGGTTGGACTCTGATGTTGCCCTCTCGCTGCATTTGCACCCCTGCGTCTCCGCTGTTGTCGGCAGCATCTGGGATTCTATGCCGTGGTGGGACTCAACGAAGCTAAGAAAACAACATACCGAAAAGTAGTTTATGAGCTCATACGGCTAATCCTGAAATAAGAACAATAAAAAGGTGCATGAAATTAGATTACAAGAAAAAGTTTTAAAATATAAACGGAAAGATACCAAGTAAAATCTGACAAAAACATTCACACTGCTATGATCTAAGATCACTCCATATCGCCATCTTCTCTTGCAATGTTCTTCCCGTTCATCTGCGCATCATGGGTGTGTGATGTGTCCTGAATCATCCTTCTTTTCGTTTTTTTTTTTTTTTATCGGGGGCGGTTGGAAACTTTTTTCTTTTCTTTTATAAATCATTTTCTTGGGTACTCTTAGAGCTCTTACAACAATCCGTACATCAATTGTATTCAGCACATTTGTAGATATGTTGCCATCATCATTGTCAGGACATTTTCTTTCTACTTGAGCCCTTGGTATCAGCTCCTCTTTTTTCTTTCCCTCCCCCAATTTCCCACCCTCATGAACCCTTGATTTATTATTATTATTTTCATATTGTACACCAACTGCTGCCTCCCTTCACCCATGTTTCTGTTGTTCATCGCCAGGTGTGTGTGTGGCGGGGGGTAGGGGGAGGGAGTATGCATTGATCATTGTGACCAGTTCCCCCCTTCTCCCCCTTCTCCCTTTCTTCCCTCTCTCTTCCCCTACCCTCATGGTATCTCTACTCCCATTACTGTTCCTGAAAGATTTATTTATCTTGGATTCAGTGTGGTACATGCTCTGGTCTAGCCAGATTTGTAAGGCAGAACTGGAATCATGATAATGGGGGGAAGAATGGGGAGCATAAAGAACTAGAGGAATGTTGTGTACTTTCATCAGGGCTATACTGCACCCTGGCTGACTTGTCCCTTCCTTGTGGCCCTTCTGTCACAAGGGGATGTCCAATTGTCTACAGATGGGTCTCCACTCAGACCCCCCCTTGTTGGCATAGATATGATTGTTTTGGGGTCTTCTGATGCCCGACACCTGATCCCTTTAACACCTTGTAATCACAAAGGCTGGTGTGCTTCTTCCATATAGGCTTTGTTACATCCTGCTTGATGGCTGTTTATTTAACTTCAAGTCTAAGACCACAGACACTATCTCTTCTAATAGCTGGACTCCATCAGCTTTCTTCCCCACATTAGCTTATGTATGCAACCATTTTGTCTTCAGTGATCGTGTCGGAAAGGTGAGCATCACAGAATGCCAGGTTATTAAAACAAAGTGTTCTTATGTTGAGGGAGGGCTTGAACAGAGGCCCAATGCCTGCCTGCTACATAAATAATGAACATATAAATATATGTACATTGACCTCTCTCCCTATTGTTACATATTAATATATTTACATATATGCATGCCTATATTTATAACTTTGAATGTCTTTTGCCTCCTAGTTCTTTCCTCTATTTCCTTATACTTTCCTCGTGTCCCACTATCATGCTGAGCCATCTTTTCATTGTAGGAGCAGATCCCATACATCTACCTGTAGAGGCAGGCCAATTAGGCAGTAGTCATTGTGTTTGATCCATTAGAAACTGGTGACTCCTCCTCTTTGAACATAGTATGCGTCCATCTTTGAAAAACCCATGTCCACTGAATGTACAATTGTTCTGACAATATTTTTAGCTCTTTGAACAGTTTCAGGAACAGCGTACTTCACACATAAGAACTCCTGGGTCTTTGGCATAAGACAAAGCTGAAACGAATGACAGCATGTCGCCCTCTGGTTGTTTGGCACTTTTCCCTATTATATGCTTGTTTATGGAAGTCACAATGGCAGGGGATAAGAAACATACTGTCTCACCAAAAGCATACCCATTTTTATGCAATGAATACATAACTATTACAAGCATAATTGTCTCTAATTTGTTATACTGGTGGGTGCAATGATTATTACTGCAGGCCCTTAGAATACGTGGTTGCACAGATCAACATTAAAAAAGAGTCAGGGGGCTGAGGCCCGGTGGCATAGTGGTTGAGTGCGGGACTGTGGCCCACTGGTCTGGTGGTTCAAATCCAGCAACAGCTCTCCAGGAGCAAGGCTGGGCCTCCCACTCCCACCAGAGGGCAGTGGTGCAAAAAAAAAAGAGTCAGGCAACAGAAAGACAGGTGACAAGAGACATTGGACAGTGTAAGACATGACAAGATAACAATAATTTATAAATTATCAAGGGTGCAGGGGTGCAGGGAGGGAGGGAAAAGAATGAAAAGTTGATACCAAGGGCTCAAGTAGAAAGAAAATGTCTTGAGAATGATGAGGGCAACAAATGTACAAATGTGCTTGACACAATGGATGGATAGATGGATGGATGGATGGATGGATGGATGGTGATAAGACTTGCATGAACCCCCAATAAAATGACTTAAAAAACAAAGCAAAACAAAAAAAGAGTCGGAAATGTCAAGGTGCAATTTCCACATTGGGCAGCTCCCCAGACACCCTCCTTCATCGAGAGAACCTTGATCACAGGTGCCATCGTGGCAACTAGTTCAACAAACTATTAGGTGCCAGTTCTGCCAACCCAGTGTGAACTGACTGAACCCCACCCTTGTTTCTGTCCAGTTCTCTAGCTCGAGTTCCTCCTCTGCCTCAGACTCTTTCTTAGTAACAGACTTAGTCATGGTGTTCATAGGAGAAGAAAAGATGGCGGGGGGTGGGGGTGGTGGTGCGAGGGCGGGAAGATAGGATTCAAGGGTCAGAAAGATCAGGACAACGGTAACCTGCAAGGTGGGGAACAAAAAGCCTGACATCCCTCCCTGGCTCAGACACCAGTCACTGTCCAGTGTCAGGAGCAAGGCAGGAAGAAGGAAGAGAGAGGAAAAGCAGGATGAGGGAGGACCACACCCCACCTTCCCCTCCCCAGACCTCTGTTGGCAAAAGAGACGGAAGTTTGCTAGCAGGCCTGGAGAAATTCCCAGCTGCTCAGAGGGGAGAGCTCCTAATGAATATTCATCATCATCAGAGCCCTCATTTACATCACCCAAATTTCCCAAATGCCAAATGTCATAACAAACAGCGGCGCTGTCCTGACAGCTCATCTCCCAAAACGGGACAACCTGATGCTCTAATCACTATCATTCCTACAACCTCCCCGCCCCACCACCCCACCCTGTGCCCGCCACCCCTCCCCCCCAACCTCGTGCACCCACTTCCCTTTTTCCAGCTCATCCTCACCCTCACTTCTTTTTCCTAAACCAAGGCCTGCCCCAGCCCTGGGTATTTGTCAAGACCCTTCACTGCCAAGCCCTGAAGCTGAGCAAACAAGGAGGTCTGAGCCAAGCAGGTGGGCTGCCTGGTCCCTGGGAAAAAGGACAAACAGACCCCAGGTGACAGAGACCAGGCTGGCAACCTGTAAAAAGAAGAGAATGGATCACCTGCTTTGGATCTGTGGTGTTCCTTTCCTCTTCCCACCTGCCATGTCTCTCCCCCCACCCCTGGCCCACCCCAGGGCAGGCCCTTGATGAGCAGGGCATGGGGAGCAGGGGAGGCATGGGGAAGTTTAGGGGAGAGAGGACATCACACCAAAGTTAGGCCTGAGAGGAAGCGGGGGAGGGAGAAAAAAATACGAGTTAGTGCTGGGCCTGAATCCTGTCATTAGAAAAGGCTTTCATCAGTTAGCCATCACTCACACCACTCCAGCTACCCTCAAAATGCAATGTCCATTTAGAACAAGGCAGGCTGGTTAAATAAGTGATGCCTTTTGTATATCACAGAATATTGTTGTTATTAGATTCTGTCAACTCCACCCCTTTTCCCTGCAATTTTAATGACTGTAGAATATTCTGAAAACCTCATGGATCACAGAAGATCATATGGCCATTAAAATGGAATGTGGTACATTGGACAGTGCAAGACATGAAAAAATCATAATTTATAAATTATCAAGGGTGCGCGAGGGAGGATGAGAGAGGGAGGAGGAAAAATGAGGAGCTGATACCAAGGGCTCAAGTAGAAAGAAAATGTTTTGAGAATGACAATGGCAACAAATGTACAAGTGTGCTTGATGAAATGGATGGATGGATGGATGGATGGATGGGTTGTGATAAGGCTTGGATAAGCCCCAATAGAATGATTTTCTTAACGAATGTGGTATAGATGAGAAGTGGAGCAGTAGTGGATTATGGAGTAAACCACCAGCCATGCCAGGAAAGACAGTCCTGTCTGCTCCCATCAGTAACCCACCGGGAAGGTCTCCTGTGTCCCACTGGGTAGCCATGAGTTGGTTGGTTTCATGGACATGAGCCCGTGGCCACAATATGTGTTGCCCAGTGAGATAGACAAGCTGCGGGACTAAGCTTAGCCTGAGTGTCACTTTTGTAAACCCAACCCCCCAAAAATGTGTTTTCGTTAGTCAATGCACTGGGCAGGTGGGGTTGGATTCAGCAAGAAAAGGCACTGCAGAGTGTCTATTTCACAGGATGCAGGGGTGGGTGGGAAAGGACTTTTGATTTTCTGCGCTGTTTCTTGTTTGAAGCTTAAGTGTTTTACAGTGGCTGACTTTGTAGTCAGGAAAGAGTAAATGAAGAACAAAAAAGAAAAAAGAAAAATTCCCATAAAATGAAGAAGGTGGCATTGCTGCCTTAGTGCAGTGTCAGGAGGGGTTGGGACTGGGCCTGGGGCTGGCAGAGGGGAGGAGGGAGGCAGGCCTTCGCCTTCACCCCAAACCATGCCTGCAGGCTTAGCCCAAATCCGGCCTTCACCTTGAAATCAAGCTTTGTTTACTTCATTATGCTTTTGCCCATGGCCCACTATCTGGAGAAGCATATTAATTAGCTTGTAAACTCTTAACAATTTACAAAGCACTTACACATATTTATTCACTCATTCATTAATGTTGCTGAGCCTCTCCGTGGAGCCAGGCACTCAGCAGCAGGGAAGCCAACACCAAATAAGCCACCACCCCTGTGCCTGGGAGGGGTACTATGTATGGGGAGACAGACACGACTGGCCATTCTGGCATAGGGTCCTCAGTGCTGTCACAGGTATGCACAGAAGAGTTGTGGTAGTTCCATAATCTGATGTCTATTTGGGAGGATTATGAGCGAAGGGGTGAAGTCTGGTCTGTCAATCAAGATATAACCAACGAGGCCCCTGTGTGAGCATGGCCTTCTCCCGAGAATTCTGGGGATTCCTGCATTACCTGTTTAGAGACAGGAGACACACACACTCTCAGCTCACTCCCTTGGAGACTTTCTACTGACAAGACACATGCACTATGCTGATAGACCCCGTGCCCCGGGAACTGGAGAAGCCACGCAGAGACCCCTGGCATCCCTGAGATGCTCACAACGCCACTGGATCCACAGACTTTCTACCCCCTGGCCTGTGATTCTCCTGCATTGCTGCATTTGTTTCGTGAGTCTAAAGAGGACCTCATAGATTGGTATCAGGCATATGGGCTAATAGCTGACTCGTAGACTTGATCTGGATTAGACGGGGATGTTTTCTCAACATTCAACTGCTCTTGTGGGGGTCTATGAATTTGTTTCTCTAGTCCACCCAGACTAACACAGGAGCCAAACTCAGAGAGAGCCCTAGGTCAAAGCTGAGGATGGGGCTGAGCTTAAAGGAAGCCAAGGCTTCAACTACCCAGAAACAGAAGAACTCTTAGTCATTGGTCACTTCCTTCAGCCAGGCCCCCCAGCTGAGGCGTGAGATGCTGTCCTGAGTTCATGTCAACCGCAAGCCTGAACATGAGGTAGCAACCATCATGTTCCCTCTTCAACAGCTGAGGCTGACATCCAAGGGTGCTGAAAACAGTTTCCACTCAGCTCCTCGCCTAAAAATGGACAGACCTACCCAGTGGTGCCATGGAAGGAAGGCCTGGTGACCAACTCCCTTAACGGCCACAGTCAAGACAAGTCCATGGAGCTGTTCCCCTAGGTAACATATGGGGTTGCCGTGAATTGGACTGAATGTGACTACAGCAATTCAGAAGTCCCCTAACCTTGTGTCAGTTTGAGAATTAAGAGTGTAGGGTTGGAGTCTAGCCTGTCAATCTGGAGATAATCAATGAGACTCTGTGTGGACATGGTCTTCTCCTCTGAGAATTCTGGGAAACGTGGTCATTCCTTTGTGGAGGCAGATACTCTCTCTCTCTCGGTTCACTTTCTTGGAGAAACTCGACTGACAAGGCCGGCTCCCTTCGAGACTTCCCTCAGGGGAGTCATCTGGACCTTCCCTGATGCAGCTGAGACCTGGACCTAGAGAAGTCACCTGGAGATCCCTGCCAGCTCCGAGATGCTCACACCACCACTGGGTCCAAAGACTTTCTACCCACTGACTTGTGGCCATTCCGCATTCGGCATCCTTGCATGTGTTTCGTGAATCTGAAGAGGACTTTATAGACTGGTATCAGACATATGGGCTGACATTGGACTTAGGGTCTTGAACTGGACTGAGTTGGGATGTTTTTCTCAATGCTCAATTGCTCTTGCAGATAAACCTCTCATATATGTGTGTGTGTGTGTGTGTGTGTGTGTGTGTGTATGAATTTTGTTTCTCTAGTCTACCTGGACTTCCACAAGCAGGTTTGGCTTTCTGGTTTGGATAGGGGAGGAGAGGTGGTAGACACAGCTGAGACTCATGGGAAAGGGGGTTGGTGAGCCCCTCTCGCTTATACTAAGGCCACCATAGCTCACCAATTTCCCTCCCCCACCCCACCCCCACAGCCTTATACTGAAAAGGTCCATTCAGCCCCGTCCTCTGAGGGCCAGATGAACCAAGGTGTGGTAGCATGTGCACCTCCGGTTCTCCCCATCTTGCTGGGTATAGAATGAGCACTTGTGTCTCCTGCCACCTAGACAGAGAGGGGAGGGGTACCTGCTCTCCAGCTTCATCCAGAGAGTTATAGGAGACACTGCACCCTTGAAAGGCGGGAGCAAGACCGGGCAGTGTTCCCTTCTGTGTACACAGGTGAGCTATGAGATGGAGCGGACTCAGCAGCACCTAGGCCAACCTCCACCACCCCCCACCTCCCCGCAGGCAGGTCTCCCTCAGTGCCCCCAGCACACTCTCTGGGGACTCTGCTTCTTTTTCATGTTGGCCCCCGACCCTGAACAGCATCCTGCACATCTCTACCCCCCCAAAACCCTAACCCTTGCTCAAGACCAGTCACCCCTGCTACCTCTACCATACCCCTTCTGCTCGGGTTCCAACCCAAATGAATCCCTTCTCAGGACAGCTCAGCTACAGCAACAGAAACCAAGAGCTGAATGTCTCCACAGTGGTTTCTTCTAAGTGTCTGTCTGTGTCACAGCATGGGCATACCTATGTATATGTGTGTGTACAGCCCCCTTATAAATCCCTGAGGGCAAGGGTGCGGTAGGAAGGGGGAATCAATTACAAGGATCTACAGATAACATCCTCGCTGGAGGACGGACAACAGAAGGGTGGATGAAGGGAGACGTCAGACAATATAAGATACGACAAAATAATAATCATTTGTAAATTATCAAGGGTTCACGAGAGAGGGGGCAGTGAGGAGAGAGGGGAAAAGTGAGGAGCTGATACCAAGGGTTTATGTGGTAAGCAAATGTTTTGAGGACGAAGGCAACAAATGTACGATGAATGGATGGATTGTGATAAGAGTTGTATGAGCCCCCAATAAAATGATTTTTAAAAATCAATAAATACATAAATAAATCCCTGAGGGAAGGGGCATGAACATGACCATGTGCCTGTTAAGCGTGCAGTGCCCCCCCCCAGCCCCCACCCCGGAAACAGCTGCCAATTCTCTCCACCCTGGTGCCCTGTCTTCCCATGAGTCCTGATCCAGGCCCCAGGGTGGGATATTGAGTCTGCGATCAGTGCATGCTTGCTGAAGGACCCTTAGGTCTTGAGTTGATGAGTCGTGGATCTTGTCTCCCAGGCTGTCCCCACGGACACGCTCCTTCTCCTCCTCAGGCTCTGCGCACTATTGTAGCTGCCTCCCTCAGTACCCTCCAGAGGGACTGGGACCTCAGAAGCCAAGGAAGGACCCCAGACTGCACAACATAATAGTATATTGAACCCCTGGGAGTCACCTCCTCAATCTGAAGATGCTCCTTCTTGTCCCTCTGCTGCCGCAGCCGCAGCCGCCCCCACCCTCAGGCCACAAGGCAGGGCACAAGGTCTGACTTAGAAGCACAGGAAGCTGCTCAGAGCACCTCGAGGCCTCTGCTGGGAAAGTGGGTCACTATGTGAGGAAGTGGTTTTTGAAAAGATAAGATTTGTTTCTAGAATCTGGTCTCTGTGCTGCCTGGGAGCTCAGTGTTCCCTGAGGGAATTCCAGAAGGTTCACTCTTCCCTGCTCCTCAGTCTCTTGAGCCACTAAGTCTCCAGCCACTGGGTCCTGGCAGCAAAACACAGAGAGATCTGTATAGAAAGCAGGCAAGCCTGAGGGCTCTTTCCCCACTCACCCCTCCCCTGTACAGAGAGAGCTCCTGTCCCAAGCCAGTGACCTGGAGCCAGCACGGACCACTGACCTGGGAACCTGTGGGGAAGCTGTGTGGGCTGCCTCTCTCTGCTTTCTGGGTTGTTTCTGACCCGCTCCAATTCCCATGAAGTGGGGCACTCCAGAAAGGAAGGGCACTGGGGTCACAGAGGTAGCTGGTGGTGGGAATCACAGACATGGAGGCGAGACTCTGGCACCCCAGGCCTTGACAGGGCCTGGGAAGGTCCTCTAGGCACAAGTGAGGCCCAGAACTGAAGGGCTTGGCCAAGCCCACTTCCCTCCCCTCCCACCTCCCATCCCACCATGAAGCACGGGTTCCAGGCACTGATCACAGAGCTTCTGATCACAGGAATCAAGAAGAGGACTGGGCTGAGTCAGTACCAGGTTCTGCCTCCCGCCAGGTCAGCCCAGTCACTCACTCGGTCCCGGAGGCCCCAGGGCTTCATCTCGACAATGGGGAGAGCACTACCTACCCCATGGGTTATCGTGAAAACTGGATGGAGCATTGTATGTAAACGAGGTCTGAATATAGGACTTAACAATATTCCAAATATAAGTGTCTGCTCTTGATCTTATCTGTAGCCACCTGCCAAAAACAAAACAGAACAAACAAAATAATCTCAGATTTGGGCTGAGAACGAGGTTTGAGAGAAAGAGGCAGGAGACTGGGAAAGAAGTTGATGATGCCCTTCTCTCTACCCGGTGTCTTTGTGCACCTTTTGCCCAAATTTAAAAGTTAACACAGACACGAGGGCTACATTTCTAAGTTCCTGCCACCACAGCCAACTCTGGTCCCCTGGCATGTCCTCAAGCATACATGTGCCCCCTCCAAGGAGGACTGAATTAACCAGATGACTTCTGAAATGCCACCCAAGAGGAAGAAAGCTAGCCACCCTGGGAGCCCACTAGGTGCCAGTGGTGTTCAGACATGACACAAACATCACTGCTGCTCTAGTAGCTGCAGTCATGGTCACATTGCACAGAGAGATTGAGTGACCAGTTTCAGAGTCCAGATACCATGGCCAAAGTCCAAAGTCCTACCCTGCTTGGCTCACTCTGACGGAGTCTCCACTTTCCTCCTTCTCTAAGCCGCTAGTCAGGGGAAATGGGTTTCTCTTTCAGCTTTTTGTATTGTTGTGCATGAGGTCAAAAAGTTGACTTCTCACCACTCTTCACCTCCAGATCGGGGCTTCCTCAGGCTGGATTTGCCCCCATTGGCCTCCCTTCTACTTCCAGGCACCCACTCAACATGCCCACTGCATGTCTTAAGTATGCGTATATCTTTGTAAATTATGTAGGGTGGGTTTGACTGGGTGCTTTGCATTTTCTCAAATGCAGTCCTGGAGTCTGTGGCAGTCAGCTAATCTGGTGTCCATTTGAGGATTCAGAGTGTAGGGATGGAGTCTAGGCTGTCAATCTGGAGATGGTCAACGAGACCTCTGTGTGGGCAGGGCTTTCTCCTGAGAATTCTGGGAAATCTGACGGTATTTCCCATTTGGAGGTGAGAGACTCATTACTCAGTCCCTTGGAGATGCTCTACTGACAAGACACAAAGCTGACTCCCTGTTAGACACCCCGGAGGAGCAGTCACATGGGCTTACCCTGATGGAAACAGACCTCTGAAGCTGGAAAAACCACAGAGAGGCCCCCGCCAGCGCGGAGATGCTTACACCACTGGATCCTAAGACTTTCTTACCCACTGACCGTGATTATCCTATATTTGATGTCATTGCATGTGCCTCATGAATCTGAACAAAAAACTTTATAGACTGGTACGGCATATGGGCTATCATCAGACTTGTGGGCTTGGACTGAATTGGGTTAGGATGTTTTCTCAATTGTTCAATTGCTCTTGTATGTAAGCCTCTCTCTTACATACATATGCATGCTTATAAATTTGTTTCTCTAGTTTACCCTAACACAGTCTTAGTTGGCTTTTCTTATTGTGTCAGGCAGGGTTCTCTTAAAGAAATAAACCAGGACACTAGTAATTCTTTTTATATATTTATATAGAGAGAAAGGTATATAAGATAAAAAAGAAACAGTTAACTATAAAGCAGTACAAATTTCTCAGTGTAACTCACTTGCGTGAGACAGCTAGAAGACTGGCAGTCCTTCAAGTCTTGAGGGCCGCTGAGTGTCCTCTGTAGAGCAATTCAGGCTATCTGGTCACAGGCAGCAAACAGCAGAGCAGGTCGCCAACAGTCAGCCAGATGACAGAGTCCAACAGTCCCCAGCTCAAGAGATGTATATCCCAGGAGCGTGGCGAAGTAGGGCTTGACAGAACCTCAACTCACAGCTCCACGGTCCACGATTAGGTGTCCCATGGGTAGTGTTGCTTGGAGGTTGAGGCACAGGACGAACAAGGCAGCTCTCTGGCCCGAAGATCCGAAAACAAGAGAGAGAGAGGGCGGGACTCGCGGAGCCCTTCCTGTCTCTGCCCTTCAATTCATCCCGTGTGTTCATTGGCCGTGCCGTCACAACAGACCCACCAATCTTCTGTGGCCATGTTAGCATAACAAACCTACCCATCACACTTATGTTTCCATCAGCACTTTTGAGACCTATTCTTGCTGCTGGAGGTGTCTGGTTCGATGACGCTAACCCTGCCTAGCAGTCCACAGCAGACGCGGAACACCCTTCAAGACCTCCACCGGCCAACACCAAGAAGTCTCCAGCCGCTCACTCCCATGGGCAGGTTCTTCTGCACACATGGCCCAGGGTGAGCTGTGAGGGAGCTGCTTCAAGGCCCACTCCCTAAGCAGAGGAGATCTGAGTGTAGAACTCCAGGTCTACCTGTGCTAAAGCAATGAATCAGGCAAGTGTTTAATTCTCAGGAGTTTGTGTATTGGCATTTGTATATCTAATTATCCAAGTGGTATTTGTAAATGGTTTAGAACAATATCTAAAACAGTAAGCAAGCACTGGGTAGCTTATTTTGACTCAAAATAATTAAAGAAGATAGACATCACCCAATGTGCTAGAATGCCTTCCAAAATAGGACTGTTTACATCCCAGCCTGCAAATCACGAACCTCCTTTATCTCCTCACCAACTCTTAGTTTTGTCCACCTTCCTAACTTTTGCCAGAAACCCCAGGGTTTAATTCCCATTTCTCTGATCAGCAGTATTTGTACCTCTCTACAAATGTTTGCTAGCCTTTTTCTTTCTTTTTAAGATGCAAATTGTGCTAGACATGCCTGTGTCTAAGCTAAGCCAGAAGATCTGTGGACCCCTCTCTGATGGAGATTGTTTTTTTGAAAAAAAAAAATGCAGAGAGAGGGAAGGAAAGAAGAAAGAAAAAGGAAGGAGAGAGACCAAAAGAAGAACAGGAGGAAAGATAGAAACGAAAGGAAAACAGGGGAGAGAGAAGGAGAGAAAGATAAAAGACAAGGAGACAGAGAGGGAGGAGGGGGGGAGGGGGAAGGAAAAGGAGGTTGCTTTATGGGCAGGTAAATTGTTTCAATCGGTTGCTCATTTGTTTCAGCCAAAACTCCTGTGCCTTTGCCAGATGCTCTGTCCATAGCGCAATGGTTCTCACAAGTTAGTGGTGTCAGAAGCCCCCAGAGGGTTTGATGACACCCCAGTTCTCTGTGCCCTCCCCCTAGAATTTCTGATGCGGTGCATTTGGGTGGGGGCCAAGGACCAGTGTCTCTAGCAAAGCCCCAGGTGGTGCTGCTGGGGCTGCTTGAGAGTCTCCCTCAGAAAACCCTGCGTTATGAAAAGTCCCCACCCCATGAGGGCAGTGTTGTCACCTGGGGCAGAGCACTACCAGCAGAACCATCAAGCAAGCCTTTCCAAGAACCCTTAAACCCACCTGCCTCTCCCCCCCCCCCCAAGCCTTCTTCCCTCACAAATGAATCAATACCGGCTCTCACCTTTAGGGTGATTGCTTTCCTGAAGCTGTGCCACCTCTCCCTCCCCTCCTTCTCTGGGTTGTCTCTCCTCCATTAACATAGACTGGATGGCCTCGAGGGTTCTGATGACGTCTTTCAGGTTGCTGTTGTCCATGTGATCCCTCAGAGAGAGTTCTTAAAAGCGTGTGGTGCTCCTGGAAGATCCATTCTAACAGGTGCACTAAACTCTCGTGGGTTGTCTGGAGAGACCAGTCGCTGGAGAAGGACATGACCCTTGGTGGAGGAGAGGGACAGTGGAGGAGAGGGGAAGACCTCCAGCAGGATGGACTGACAGGACGGCTGCAACAATGACTGCAGACCTAACAACAAGGCGGAGGACGGCCCACGACAAATGGCCTTTCGTTCTGTTCTTTGCAGGGCCCCCACGAGTCAGAGCAACAGCGTAGTTTGCTTTTAAAAGGACATCGGGGGTTCTCTCTGGTTCAGCTTAAAGACATCTCAGAGCAATGGTTTTAGAAGTTCCTCCAACCTCCAGGAAGTCTACAGTTCATTCAATGCTGAAATTCTGTTCTATGGTGATTCCATTTTGATCGGGATTCCTCTAGGGAAGCTCAGTAATCTGGACACCATCCAGTTCCCAGGGCCTCGTGGCAAAAGAGAATGTTTTCCACGGAGATAACTAGCCACCCGTAGCCCTTTGAAGGAGACTGCTGGAATGATCTGAAGTGGCCATCCCAGGGCACGGAGCTCTTGAGTCGCTGCACATACTTGGAAACAGATGTACGGGGCCACCCACACTTATTCTAAGAGCAGCGTCCTTCAACACCCCTTCACTTCTTGGAGCACATGATCTTTCTTCTCTTCTTTACTGAAGGTAAATCATAATTCAGCCTGCCTCCTCAAAGAAGTCTTCTGTGCCCCCCAACTCACCCCCCAATTCTAGGTTAGAGCCTGTGTGCATTAAATTAGAGAAACAAGGTCACAGAGACTCATAGACTGGTATATATAAGAGAAAGTTTTACATAAAGGGTAAGTGTAATTAAAAAGGCATCCCAACCCAGTGCTGTCCATAATTCCAACATGAGTCCATATGTCCAACACCAAGCTACAAAACCTTCCTCAATGTCACAAAACACACACAACGACACCGACAAGAGGAGGACAGCCAAATCAGTGAAAGTGTAGGCATCTCAGCACTGGTAGTGGCCTCCACGCGGCTGCTCCAGCACCTAGGGCTGCATCAGGGTAGGTCCATGCGGCTTCTTCTCAGGGATGCCTCACAGGAAGTGAGCCTTGCCAGCTGAAGCAAGGAACTGGCTAAAGCAGCTGCACCCAGATCTGATCATCAGGGAGCAAGAGACCCGTGAACTTGAAAGGCAAAGCTCGCCAAGCCATTTGTCCCTCCGCCTTTCAATCAACCCCACATGTGTGTACCCACCAGCTTGACACAATCAACCTTAACATAGCTCAGACCTTCCCCAGGTGGCACTTCCACAGCACTCTGAACGTCCTCCTCATCACCGGAGCCTGACTTTGCCGTGTTTATAGGTGTGTTGGCAAGAACCATAAGGTGAATCCAGCATTTTTCTTGTTCATGGCTGTGTCCCCAACTCAAGGTGGAAGTTCTATGAAGGTTTATGGGATAAATGGATGGAGTGCACTGTTGCTGCCTGACTCTGCCCAGGGCTGTTGCCCCAACAGACGCTGCCTGTCAGTCCTCAATGACCTCAGCTTGCTTCACCATCTGCTGTTCATCACCTTCCTCGTTGCCAACTCTCCACCAAGGCAGAGCCACGTCCCATCCACCTGATACAGCGACGCCATCGGACAGAGGTAACTGGTACCACAATACTGCCTCAGGCCCACTCCCTGACTGGGTGGGTACAAGCCAGAAAGGTCTTCTCTGACTAGACTAAAGCACCCATGATCAGGCCCTCTGTTCATGCCGGGGTGCGCCCCGCAGCCCCTGCAGCCTCCCGGGCGTTCAGGTAAAGGGCTAAAGGCGAGGAGTGCAGGGCTGGCTTCCCCAGGAGACACCAGTGCAGGGATTGGAAGGGGTGCAAAACACAAAGCCGGCCCCTGCCTCCCCCACCCTTCCCTCCCTCCCTCCCACCCCATCTTTTCCCTAGGTGGCATCATACAAGCTTCCCACCAAGCTCCATCTGAAAGCAAAAGAGAAGTTGCAGAAGGCTGGCCTCAAACACAGGTGAAGGGGAGACAGGGGTCTGAGTGTGTGTGTGTGTGTGTGTGTGTGTGAATACAACTATTCCCAGGGCCTTAGTGTTTACATGGACAGATGAAGAGATGACACCACCTCCTGGAATAGACCTCTTGCTCGAGTGCACACACATACACACACACACACACACACACACACACACTTACTTGCGACCAGTTGGGCCCCCCTCCATTTCCCTGGCTCTGTTGTGCGGAGAGTGACTCTTGTGGGAAATAGGCGCAGCCATGACTGCAGAGCGAAGTCAAGGGTAGGCGTCCCTCTAGGCCTAGCAGGGCAGGAGAAAGGCCCTCAGGACCAACGAATAGCTGGAGCCAAACCAGGCAGCATCAATCTAGGGGGAAATCACCCCGGATGCACCTGGATAATGAGATGCAAATTGCCAGGGCTGGGGGCGGCAGAGATGCTTATATGCAAATGAGAAGACCAGCCTTTATCCAGATTAAGCTCATTTACATTTTTAACCTCTTGGCAAGATTATTTGCTGGCTCAGGGAGCAGGGAGAAGCCCTCTCCATTCTGCAGAGGGGAAAACTGAGAGCCCGCTCCAGAGAGGCTTATGAGTGGGTGGCAGAAAAGGAACCAAACATCCTAACTCGGATAGAGGCCACAGCCCCTCTCCACTGCCTCTTAAGAATCTGGGTGCAGCTTAATCCTCATTCTTTGTGGGATAGTAGCCCCCACAGTCGAACGGGTCCAAGGGGAAGTAGTGTAACTGAGAGGTAAAATTAAAGAGACATCAGACAAAATAAGACACACAAGGGCTCACCTCCTGGACTGCTATGACTTCAGGAGCACGGTCCACACACGGAGAGAGAATATAGTTCCAACAAAAGCTTATATGCTCTCAGGGGGCCACGACACCCCCTAATCTCAGGTAACCACCTATATAACAAAATAGTCTGTACCCTAATCCCAAAAGCCTTTGAGTACATTGGAGGAGTAACCTAACTCCAGTGCCAAAAGCAGGTAAGGGGGCGGGGGGTGGGGGGTGGGGGGAGATGGGGTGTGTGGATGTCTTCAGAGCCGAGAGAGCAGTATGTCTGTCCTGGAGTTAAAGCTGCCGACAACATAGCAATCAGCCACCTGCTCGTAAGAGGTAACCTAAAGGTAGCACTATTATGGCAGGATACGGTGAGGAGCAACAATAATTATGAGAATGTATTGGGGCTCATCGCCAACTTTCAAGGATGAAGGCTTCCCTCCACCCAGCAACCCCGTCGGTCAGTATTCATCGGGATACCGTCTCCTCCTGTTATGTTTTCTCACAAGCCTATAGGGCCATGTATAAAAATGACCCAGCATCTATTTATGGAACCGAACCTGTATCATCCAATAAGCAGTAGGGACCCAAAGAATGCAAAGCATGGTGAAGAGGACAATAGGAAGGTGGGGGGGGGGGGCCAATGAATATGATAGAGGAAGAGGAGGAAAAGCCAAAGGAGGAGTAGGAGCCTACAGCATGGTGTCCCTGGCAGACAAGGAGAGGGACACAGCACAGCGCTCCAGGGGTTTGGAAAGTGCACCCCCTCCTGTATGACCCTGACTAAAGCACCTCTTCTCTTAAACTGTGGTTTCGTTATCTATGAAGAAGGGACCACGTGATCTCAGCCCTGCCTCTCTCGCAGGACAGCCAAGAACCAAGAAAAGACCGTGGAGGTGAAAAGACTTTCTCACAACATGCAAATGGACACCTTCAGGATTATACCTAGTCAGGAAGTCCAAGGGGGGACTTGGGATCAGACTATAAGTATCATTCCTACTATTGAACGCAGTGTGGTGTGCTGGGAGGTGCTGCAAGTCTGTCTTCAGTTCCTGTACCCCATCCTCTAATGCAGGGGCGCTCAATATTCCATAGCGTGATCTACTAGCCAATCACAAATGTAGTGTGGGTAGATAGCATGGTATTGAAAAGATAGATGTAAACCTATCGTCAATCCCATCACTTAACTGATTTACAGCGCAGCCAATCAGATGCAATCTTGGGCGTCAAACGCATGCGCAAACAACTGCGCTTAGTGCCACAAAACTGACAAGCTAAATTGTTGCCAGTTTTTAGACCATGTTTTTTTTCTCTTAAATATGAGAAAGGGTCTTAAAATGAGTGGGGGAGCTGAACCACGTAAAAAGACAAAAACATTATCACTTTCACACAGAATGGAAGATTTTGACACTACAAGCCAACAACATTCAGCTGACACCCAGAGCGCATGAACAGAACTTACTCTCAGAGGGAAAGTACCTAAACATGAGAAAATGTGCTACCTCCTTGACTGCATTATTCGGTTTTACTGATTTATGTGAGATAGCCTTTTCCTGCACACAGATCATTAAGTCCAAGTACCATTCCACCATAACTGATGATCATTAGGAAGCGTGCTTGAGGTTGCCTATCAGCAGCTACTGTCTGGACTATGCATCCCTGGCTCATTCCATTCAGTGCAAGTCATCAGAGTAAACGCAGGTCATGACAAAAAAATGTACATGTTGTATTGTGCAATATGGACTCATGCAGTTATATAAGGTACATGAACATACATTTTATATATATAAAGAATTCTCTATGAATTTCTGAATAGATGTAATAGAAAATAGAAATATACGTTGTGCATTTTGTAGTTGGTAGATCATTTTGACTTGATCATTTTATAAGTCGCTATATGCTGGAAAAGTGTGAGCACCCCTACTCTAGTGTCTTCTTTGATAGGATTTGTGAGTGGAGTCCACCCCAAAATTCTTTGGAATCAAAAGACTTGGGTTCTGGCCCTGGTGCTGACACCAATCATGTGGGTAGCCTTGGCCAAGTCACCTTCCCCTCTGGGCCTCAGCTTCCCCAGGTACAAAGGGAAGATGCTGGACTTGTTGGTCTCCAAGGCACAGCGCTAAGCGCTGCTTTCCATGCAAAGCAGAGGATCCTGCTGACCTTTTTTGGTTGGTGAGTGACCCACGAGAACTCAATTTTGTATTTGATTTTAGTTTTTGATATTTTAACAAGAACCTCTCCTTCCCATTTTTAAGGAGAGGAGTAACTCACATGGAGAAATGGAAAGTACTTCTGTCTCAAAGAGGGGAAGATGAGTCTGTATATTGCTATACACTGATCCTTTCTTACCCTGCAAAGTAGGTAAACAAGCCTTTTTCAGTGAGTTGGAGGCAGACTCCTTTATGTCTGGCTCTCAGATCCTATCATGGAAGAAACTAGAGGAGGAGGGTGTTGATGGAGTGGACCTGAAGACAAAGAGGAAGGAAAACAATGGGAGGAAATGGAAAAATTGGTCTAGACAAGGGGTCCTCAAACTTTTTAAACAGGGGCCAGTTCACTGTCCCTCAGACTGTTGGAGGGACAGACTATAGTTAAAAACAAATTCACCACGGGCCCAGGATGAGTCCACTGCTAAGCAGGACAGGCAGCGGCAGCAAACAGCACCCCCCTCCCCCTAACCTGGTGGGCCAGATAAATATCCTCGGCGGGCCGCATGTGATCCAAGGGCCATAGGTTGAAGACCCCCTGGTTCTAGACCATGGAGTTAGACCATTGGGTCCTGCCCATACAAGTGCTCTAGAATGAACCTGTGACACAGAAAAGGCCAAGTCAGGTCGGGCCAGAGGACTACAAAACACCAATCAAGCATCCAGGTTAGGTGTGAGAACAGAGATCTCAAACCAGACACAACTGCCAAGGGCTCACCAAGACAGGCTTCACTGTCAACAGGAGCCAGTTTGATCTGTAACTACAGGGCATGCATATCCCAAGGACCTCTTTCTTCCTTTGGTTCTCTGAAACGCCTCCCTAGGAGAGGAGAAGAGAAAAGACAAACTTCCATGCCAATGTGTTCACATTGATGGTGGTTAGAACAGTCCTTGGCAAGGACGTAAAAATGAAAGGCTCAAACCCGGACCCTGTCACTCCACGGGAGTTTTTTTTTTTTCCTTGTATTATTAATCACAAGGCCAAGCGCTTTGAAGTGCTCTCCATTTCTTCCCCAGGGGGCATTTGCACAGCCACCCACCCCCCGCCCCCACCGTCTTGCTCCCAGACTCTCCTTCCAGGTCTAATCAGTTTTAGGAGAAATATTCCAAACATGTGGCATTGTAATCAAGTGAGTTCATTGTATCGAAACCAATCCATAAGAAAACAAATCTGCTGTTTGGGCAGTCCTTTGAAAAAGCAAAAGGGTTAGATGGTGCAGGTCTGAGCTAATCATTATTCTTTTTAAAGGTGCTCAGTTCAGGGTAAAGATTCAAACCTGAAGGAAGCATAAATCACGGGCTATGCCTAAGGCCTTCAGAAATCCACCCCAATCATTTTCCTAGGAGACCTCATGGTGTGTTTTCAATGTCTGGACAAAGGAGCAAAACCACCCGTGAGCGAAGCTCTCTCATCAGAGCTGCCTGTCCTTCTCCCACTACCAGCGGCTCAGCCCAGCCAGGGTGAAATGAAACCAGCTACTGCAGGAGCTGAAAATGTATGTAGTCTCTCTGAGAGCCCTCTTCAGACAGACTGCCATCTGTTTTTGTTGCTGAACGCTGACTCCTCCCAACCAAAGAGTCCTTGGCTTTACCCAACACTTCTGGATGGTTACAGCCCCTGTGTCTCAAAAACCTGCCGCCATGGAGTGAAACCCCCGGTGGGTTTCCCAGAAGGTAGCTTTCTCAGAGGAGAAAGCCCAGGGGAGCTGCCGGTGATTTCAAACTGGTGGTTTCAATGCATTGAGCCCACAGCATAGCCACTACACCAGTAGTTCTCAACCTGCCTCATGCCGTGACCCTTTCATGTTGTGCTGGCACGCCCCCAAAACCTAAAATTAGTTTGCTGCTATTTCATACCCGTCATTTTGCTACTGTTATGAATCAGGCGACCCCTGTGAAAGGGCAGTTGAAGCCCCAAAGGGGTCGTGACCCACAGGTTGAGAACTGCTGCACTAAGGACCTCTCTCAACCACCAGAAGGATACTCATAAACTCTAGGGGAGCAACTGGAAATCCTGTGGGCTAGGAGAAAAAGTCCCATCACCTAACATTTAGGGTCACGAAGACATACTCCTTTACTTCGAGAGCTGGAGGTGGGAGCATAGATATCTCATTAGACATATTCACCTGTATCCCTTGACCTCATTCCAAGACAGGTGACCTTTTTCTGGTTGCTACATGGAGGGCTTAATATGATCTGAAGACAAGAATGGAAGTTTGTCAATGAAATGACTGGAAGACAATGGAATAGGGAGGTCACCTGTAGTGGCTGGGGTCTTCCTCAGGGAACTGAGAAGACCACCTGCCAACAAAGATGGTTTTGACTCCTGGAGGAGGGTTTTTACATCTACCTACCAACTTCCTGAAATCTATAAATCCATAAGCTTTCATTTTATCTTTCCGAATACAAAATTGCATTCAACTCCCTGTGAAGGGTGGAACTATGTCACTAAAAAAGATATGTTGAAGTCCCTAGGCCCCATTACCTGCGCTTATGTGAAAACAATCACTGCAAATTTAATGAGTTAGGGTGAAGTCTTTAGCTGGGTCCTAATCTTGTCAGGTCTGATTCCCGTCTAAGAAAAAGAAAAAGGGCAAGAAAGATAGCCACATGAAGACCTGAAAGAGACTGAAATCCCACAGTCACAAGTCAGGGTCAGAGAAGACTACCAGGACTCGAAGAAGAAGGAAGACTCTTCTCATAGTTCATTGACACCCTGGGTTTGAATGTCTGGCCTCTAGAAGAGAGACTATTAATTTCTGTGGACATAAGCCACATCCTTTGGGGGAGTGTGTTATGGCAGCCCTAGCGCACTAGCCTCTCACCAAAAAGCGAGGTCTCTGCTTAGGTTCAGTTCAACAGTCTGACCAACAGTGCTATGTGCTAAAGCACAAAGAATAAGACTAATGGCTCTCCACACCTCCAGACAAGTCCAAGTTTAGGGTGAGAGCAGGGGAGCACCAGCTCAAAGGAGTAAGTGGATGACTTCATAAGGACCGAGGTGAAAACAAGATGTCACAAGCCAGACCCCAAAGGGGCCCCATTGCATACAGGTTACTGTGAGTCAAGCTGGCTCCCAGCCTCAAGCACAGAAGCTCCGCCCTCATCTTAAAACGGGCTTTCTCCACTTCAGCAATAGGGATGAGAGGGGAAGCTCTCTTTTGTGTTGTAGGATATTGT
Organism: Nesogale talazaci; assembly: GCA_004026705.1. Lineage (NCBI taxonomy): Eukaryota > Metazoa > Chordata > Mammalia > Afrosoricida > Tenrecidae > Nesogale > Nesogale talazaci. The sequence goes on from PVJH01013145.1 coordinate 43,682, forward strand.
CCCACTAGATGCCAATAGAAAGCTCCCCACTGTGACAACAAAATATCTCCAGATATTGGCAAAGGATCCCCCAGGAGGCAAAATCTCCCCAAGTGGTGAATGACTGCTTTTTTTTAAATATACTAAATCATTTTATTGGGGATTCGTACAACTCATCACAATCCACACATACATCTGTTGTGTCAAACACTTTTGTACATTTGTTTCCCTCATCATTCTCAAAACACTTGCTTTCTACCTGAGCCCCATTTTTCCCTCCCTCCTCGCTCCCTTTTCCTCCATGAATTCTTGATAGTTTATAAATTATTATTATTATTATTATTATTATAATTTTGTCAGGCAAAGGGCCTAAGCAAGAAACAGGCTATACTCCTGAGAACTAGAAAGATTCAGACATCTGCTGATTCGGCTTCTCTCTCCCTTCCTCTCCCACCCCTGTCTTATTCAAAACATTTGGATCATTCAAGTTCTGCTCCTCCTGGATCCCGTCATTCATAGATAGAGTTAAGCCTTGCCAGTCTCAGAGGCAAAGCATGCTGGAATGATGTCAACAGGCCAGGAGGAAGAGAAGGGCCATTTAGGACTTGAAGGAAGGACATAGAGGAAGGAAGCACTGCTCCACTCCACCGCTGGGCCCAAATCACAGGGGCCAATTTGAGTTCAATCAAACGATGATTTATGTTCAAGAGCCCAGTGTCAATGGTCAGAGGAGCCCGATTCACATGCCCCACCGGACCCCTCTGCCCAGCGGGCATCCTCACTGATTTCAGAAAGGTCTGTCTGGGTTTTAATAGAGCCCTAATCAGTGCCTTGAGATGCAGGAAACAGCCCCTGTTTCCAAGAGCTGCCCAAAGCTAGTCAACAAGACAGAGTTCCAGCTGAGCAGGCTCGGCTTCCATTGGGACTCCATCCCACGGAGGAGCTGGACTGGGAAGCAGGAACCCAGGCCAGATGAGCTGTGGGCTGGACTAGTTATTCCAGTAGAAGCTGGACGAGCACCAGAGCTCATGGGCATGTGGGGACACTAGGGACTCACCCAGGACAAGCATGCTTATAGAGAAGGAACTGCTAGCAAGCTTGGACACCTCTAGATCCCCAGGAGGAACAAAAGGGCCTGGCACCTGCCAGTAGGGCAGCAGCACTGATAACTCCAAGTCAGGCAGTGGTCTCAACACTGTGAGTCTCAACCCAGGGATTTCCTGGTTGATTGATTGACCATCCCCCTTGAATGTGGAATTCACAATAAAGTCTTCCATTGTCGCCTCTTAACTAAATCAAGCGCGACATTTATGGGTCCAAGGAAAGACTCCAGTCCAGGAGATTGGAGAGTGGCAGCGAGTTGCAGTCTGATGGGAGCAGCAGAAAGAGCCTTCACTTTGGACTCACAAGTCACATTCGGGTCCCAGCTCAGCTGTTTACAAGCTGTTTTTCTTTAGGCAAGCAACTTAGCCTCTCCGAGCTTCAAGGCTCTCATCCATAAAATGGAGCTAACAAGAGGGCCTGGCACCAAAGAACTTTTAGATTGAATGAGAAAGGGGGCTGAAAGTTGGGCACCAGTGCCCAGCACACAGAAAGCCTTCAACAAACATGCTTGATTCATATTACAACCACACCTCCCAGACATTCCAGGAGCAGCCTCCGCTATAAAGGCACTCACTTCTACTGAATCAATGCTGCCTCACAGCAGCTCTTAGAGGACAGGGTAGAACTGGCCCTATTAGTTTCTGAGACTGTAACTGTTTATGGGAGTAGAAAACCCCATCACCACCCACCCAAGGAGTGATTGGTGGTTTCGAACTGCTGACCTTACAGGTGGCAGTCCAAAGTGTAGACACTATACTACCGGGCTCCTTTATTATGCAAGCTGTCCCTGAAACACCATGCACAGAGAGCATCCGCTGACTTAGAGAGTGTCTCCTCCAGACCAGTACCTCTCCAATTCAAAGCTGTCAACTCCCGCTCTGCTCACACCAACATTCACACTGGTGTTTCAGCGTATCAGAGGGCAGACTCTGCCAAGGGGGGGGCAACTCTGAGCCTGCACTGCTCAGACTCCAGCCAAGGGAGACTGAGGACTGCCCCCACTACTGCAGGCCCGTTCACGTTGCCAGGCACACATTCAGCAATTGCTCTTGAGTCGAGTCCGACACATGGTCACCCCTGGTGACCTGGCAGAACTGGGCTCCACAGTTTTTGTTTTGAGAAATCCACGGCTAGATCTTTCTCCTGAAACACCTCTGGGTAGACTCAAACTTCCAACCTCTCGGTTAATAGCAGAGAGTGCCAACCATGGGAATCCCCGGGCACCTGGAGGTCTTTATTTTCACCTGTCAGGGGAAGCCATGAGTTGCGCACTTGGGGTGCTAAGGATGAGATGCTCCACATCACCTCCAGGTGTGATGTGGCCCCAAAGGGGCTGCCGGTAGGTGGGTTCAGGACAGCTCAAGAAACAGGGGCCCACCTTCCACAAGCTCTTCCCAATGTCCTTCGGCACTGTCATTGAAGGCCATAGTGCACATGGCCAGACTATAGTGGTAAAGGTGCAGCCAGACACCTTGGGGACTTGCAGTGTGACTCTTCTGAAACATACCACAGTGGATAGGTCAACACTTCTTGGGAAGGATTGGTATTTGCGTTAGTCTGGGTAGACTAGAGAAACAAATCCATAAACACTCATAGGTGTATAAGAAAGAGCTTTATATCCAAGAGCGGTTGAATATCGAGAAAGCATCCCAGTCCAGATCAAGTTCATGAGTCCAATATTAGCCATATGTCCCATTCAAATCTATAAAGTCCTCTTCAGACTCATGAAACACATGCAATGATACCAAATGAAGATCCCATACCAGTGGACAGGAAGTGGCACCAGTGACCTTGTAAGCATGTCAGCACTGGCAGAGGTCTCCACATGGCTCCTCCAGCTTCCGGGGCTCTGGCTGCATCCGAGTGGCTTCAAGTTGCTTCTCATCAAAAATGCCTGAGAGAGAGTGAGCATGTCCCCCACCACAAGCAAGCTACTGAGCTCCCTGGTGCCTCCAAATGGAGGTCATCAAGCTGCCACCCTTTCACTCTTAATCCTCTCAAATTGACAACCGATTATCTAACTTACCACAGTGTCCAAGGTTTGCATCAGAACATCCCAACCAGAGGATACAGCCCACAGATTTCAGGTATTCTTAGAGAGGAAGAGATTTGCGAGGCAGTCAAGGCAAAGTAAAAGGTATCTAGGGTCGCCTCTTCTTTTCCTTTCATAACCGTTATCGAGCGTCACTGCTTCATGTCTGTCGTCACACTAAAGTGCATGCCCGAGGAGAACAGGAATCAGGTCTGTTCCTCAGCACCTACTGTTGATGCTATTGAATGAGTAAACCACTACCTTGGAATACAGGATATTCTGGTGTTTTTTAAAAGATAATGCACCCCCAAAAAGTTCGAATGACTTGTTAAAGTACAGCAACCTGGAATAGCTCCTAAAATCAGTGGACTACCATATATACTTGAGTATAAGCTGACCCGAATAGCAGCCAAGGCACCTCATTTTATCACAAAAATTGTATTAAAAATGTGCTAAAAAGTCGACTTATACTCAAATATATGTGGTACTTGGGTACTGTAGGTTATGTGTGATGATCTGACAAGACTTTGCCAAAGGCACAGTAATTAGAAAATTTAGTACAATAGTAGATCTATGAGTATGAACTGCTCCAACAGTGGGCGAACTGCCCCAATCTTGCCAGATTTTGCCTGGGCCTAGTAACAGTGAGTGCCCAGAAGTACTCCGGGGTGTCTCCCAAATGATCAGCACTTATTGAAAAATACGATACATTAAGCACCATAGCATGTAGGACATGTACAGTCACTAGGTTTCCCTGGTGCATCAAGAACTCCAGGTGGGGAATCATATTTTGATATTGTCCTGATTTTGAACAGAAATTCAGAAGAGGCCTCCGTGAAATTTCACAACAACAGCAACACATCAGGTATCTTAGCTGAGGAGAAATGAGAATTGGGGCCTCCATCATCACTTCCTTAGGCTACGACATCATTGCTGCTCCCATAAGCCACCCTTCTGTTTCTCCCACCACCAGGCAGGGTCTTTAGAACCCATGGAGTGCTTGTTCTCTACACAAGTCAAGCACTATCAGCCTTCTTGTGGCAACTTGGTTTCTGCCATGTTTTCCTTCCTCTGAAACCAACTATTTCTAAACCAATTTACTCTTACCAAAAAATAAAAAGGTATTGGCCTCACCATCCTAAGGCCACCCTAGAATGTCAAGCAATTATTAGCTGCTAAATCTGCACCAGGGCATTATAATAAACATAATCCACCATTTCTGAGCAGCGACACTTCCCCTAACCTTACTGGGACTGTGCTTAGTAGCAAGATGCCCGAGAATACTGATAAGCCAATTGCTTGGGACTTGAGAGCAGCGTCATTTGGGCAGAAAGTGATAAAGAAGCCCTAGAGATTATCACAAAAGTCAAGAAGCCTTAAAACTAATTCTATGTCCTTGCAATTATAAATGATTTTTGCAAATCTTTCCCAAGGATGAGCCTTCCTTCTTAATGATGCCACACTACATGCAGCCCTGAAACGCCAGGCTTCCGCTCAGCATTTAGGACTCTGTGCTTATCTTCCAGCCTGGATATGCACTTCCACATGCTGCCCTGCTGAAACTCTACTCTGCCAGATTCCATCCAGATAATTGGCAATGAAAGCAGCCTAGAAAGAGAGATGACCACAAAAACAAAAGCTTAGATCAGACAAGATAAGGAGTGCTGCGAGCAGCCTGTGCTGAAGAGAGAAGTAATTTTAAAATAACAATAGCTTCCCGCTTAAAGGGCAAAAGGCATGTACACACACCCAAACTTAAACAGAAAAAAATTCCTTGGTGACTCAAAAGATTAAGCACTCTACTATTAGCAGAAAGGGAGTGTGGTAGTTAAATAAGTATAGGGGTGGAGTCTAGCCTGATGATGTCTCCTTGTGGGTGTGGCCTTCTCATGAGGATTCTGGGAGTTTCCTCTCTTTTTCCTGGAAGCAAGCCACACACACACACCCTCTCTGCTTTCACCTTCCTGTTGACAAGTCACGTGGAGCCATGCTGAGACCTAGGAGAGGCCTGGAGTGCTTCTGCCACTGGAGCCACAAGACTTTGTACCCACTGGTCTGTGATCTTCCTGTATTTTGCATCATTGCATGTGCTCCATGAGTCTGAAGAGGAATTTATGGACTAATATTGGACTTATGGATTAATATCAGACTTATGGACTTGTTCTGGACTGGGCTGGGATATTTTCTTAATGTACAATGACTCTTTGATATAAAGTTCTTTCTTATACATATGAGAGGATACAAAAAAAAAAAACCATAAAAGCTCCACTAGGAAGAACTTCTTCCTGCTAGGCGAGCATCAAGCAACTCATTCTGAGTTAGTGCACCCAGTGGCATCGCCTAGGAAAGTTCTCTCTGGGCACAGTGAACTTTTCCATAAAAATGGTTTGGCTCAAACCTCATTTTTTGTGAAGGTTGATGTAAGAAAACAGTATGTGGCTCTGAAATTTTGTTTCCGGCTTAGGAAAAATGCTGCATCAAGTGCTGCAATGTTGAACACAGATTACAAAAACAACACTGGGGGGGAAGGTGTACAAATAGTTTTCTCATTTCAAAAGAGATGAAATTGATGACAAGCCTCATGATGGATGGCCATCAATATCCCAAACAGATGAAAATGTCAACAAAATTCATGCACTTGTGCTCAAAGATGAGCGACGGATCATTGAACAGATGGGGGAGTTATCTGGACTATCCTGAAGGTAGGTTCAGCAAATTTTAATGAAAGGTTTGGAAATAAGAGGGGTCACTGTGAAATTTGTAACTCAGTTTCTGACTGACCAACAAAAAAGAGCATTAACTGAAAACGTGCCATACTTTGATAGAACAGCCCCAAAGAGACCCAGACTTTTTTCATTCCTGATGAAAGGATATGGTCTATTCTTACGACCCTGAAAGCAAACATCAATCAAGCCAGTGGAAGATAGCATTGGCACCTCAACCCAAAAAAACTCATCAAGTGAAATCAAAGATCAAGATGATGCTCATTTGGGTTTTTGTTTTTGTTTTTATGTGAGGGTGATAGTGCATTTGGAGTTCAATCCCACCGGTTCAGACTGTTAATTAAGCTTCCCATTTAGAGGTCCTGAAAAGATTGTGTAACAGTGTATGACAGAAAAGGCCTGATTTGTGGCAGATGGGAGACTGGTTCTGCCACCAAGACAATGCACCTGCTCACATAGCCCACTCAGTGCACCAATTCTGGGCGAAAAAAAAAAGCATGCCTCTCTTTTCCCAGCACCTTACCCACCTGACCTCACTGTATGCAACTTCTTTTTGTTTCTGTGAATGCAGAGGGCTATGAAAGGACAGCAATCTGAAAATGTGGATGAGGTGAAGAAAAAAATGAGGGAGGTGCTTTCAGTCATCCAAAAGATGAGTTTGAAAAATGTTTCTGAGAATGGAATGGCAGATCTGACAAACGAACTAAGTGCAATGGAGATTACTTTGAAGGTCTTACAGTTATTTTGTAAAAAAAAAAAAAAAAGAAGAAGAAGAAGAAGAAGAAAGAAAGAAAGAAAGAAAGAAAGAAAATTTAATTCATAGCTTAGGAAAAATATCTGATTTGGAGGGTGTGGCAATCACCTAATCTGGTGTCAATTTGAGGATTAAGAGTGTAGAGGTGGAGTCTAGTCTATCAATCTGGAGATATCCAATGAGACTTCTGTGTGGGCATGGCCTTCTCTTGAGAATTCTGGGAAATGTGGTCATTCCTTCTTGAAAATGGAGACACTCTCTCGGTTCACTTCCTTGGAAACTTTCTACTGACAACTCTTGCACCTGAGAGACTTGACTGACAAAGCTAACTTCCTGTGAGGCACCGCTAAAGAGATGCCATGTGGACCTACTCCAATGCAGGCAGAAACCTGGACCTGGAGAAGCTCATGAAGATTCCTGCCAGCGCTGAGATGCTTACACCCCCACTGGATTCAAAGACTTTCTACCCACTGGCTGTGGTCATTCTGCATTTGACATCATTGCATGTGCTTTGTGAGTCTGAAGAGGACTTATAGATCAGTATTGGACATATGGGCTAATATCAGACTTATGACCTTGGGCTGGACTGGGTTGGGATGTTTTCTCAATGTTCGTTTCCCCTTGTATATAAACCTCTCCTTTATGTACAAATGAGAATCTCTATGAATTTATTTCTCTAGTCTACCTGGACTAACACTGGGAGGTATCCCATCAACGAGTGTCTCTGGATTTGTTTCTCTATTCAACCTGGCTTAAGACAGGGAGCTTCGGTGGCATCATGGTTATACATTGGTGGGCTGCAATCCACGAAGTTGACAGTTCGAAACCAGCAGCATCTAGGGCAGTGGTTCTCAACCTGGGGGTCAAACAACCTTTTCATAGGGGTCCCAATTTATAACAATAGCAGAATTATAGTTATGAAGTAGCAGTGAAAAATAATTTTATGGTTGCGGGGGGCGGGGGGTCACCACAACATGAGGAACCATAGTAAAGGGTCTTGGCATTAGGAAGTTGAAACCCACTGGTCTAGGGAGAAAGACAGGGCTTTCTACTCTTACAAAGAGTTACAGCTTTGCAAACAGAGATACCTCAGAAGATAGGGCTGGTGGTCTGCTTCCAAGAACTCACAACCTAGAAAACGATAATGCCAGTTCAAAAGCAACTAGTCACAACAGTTTGGAGGGCCAAGCCAATGAGGTGAAGAGTTAGTGTCGTGACACAAGTTGCACTTTGGGAAGGACAGATGCTGAGAAGTGTAAAGCACGGTTCTATATTTAAGATCCTTAGAAACGAAGTCCCTCAAAGGTTAAAAGTTAAAGCTCCAAATAAACAGTGTGAAGTAAGTGTTGTTGAAAATCAGAGGAGTTTCCAACTGCAAATTTTGGTAGCCAAGGGAGGATTTATGGAGAGTGAGATTTGGCCAGAAAGAGGCTGGACTCTACAAGTATTTTTCCAATGAAGTCTGGAGGAGACAATGTTTAAGACCCAAGGTGAATGAGAAAGAGTCTCAGTCATCCAACACAGGGGGAAGAAGTGGCCACAGAAGATGAGGATTAGCAGAAACCTGACTCAAAAGACTGAATGTAAGGATCATGAAAACCAACGTCAAGAGCTGGGTGAGTAGATGCTTTGGTTTGCCCAAGACTCTCCCAGTTTGATTCTCTTGTCCCACTGAAGTTATTAACAGTTTGCCCACTGAAATTATTAACAGTTGCCTTTACATGCTCAAAAGTGCTCTGGTGTAAATGAAAAACTACATGGCCCCCTTAGCCAGAAGGACCTTAGAGCAGTCACAGGCCTCTAACATGCCCAAGAGGATGAGCTCATGACTTCACACCTCCTTCAAGAGAATTTTCTAGGCCAGATCTAGTTGCATCCTCAAGTCTGTCACAGCGTCCCTGTTTCCAAGAACCCAGGTTTTTTCCCTATTCCATCTCTGCCTCTCTTAAGTCTCTGGTTTCCCAGCAAAGTAAGAGAAAAATAGTAGACTGGGAAAAGCCTGCTGCAATGCATGCCAGCATGAGTTTACAGTCAGAATGCATCAAGAATTCTTACATCGCAATCAGAGATGACAAACAACCCAGTGAAGAAATGAACATGAATGGGCAAGTCACAGAAAGAAGCCAAATGTCAGCAAGTACAAAAGATGCTCGACTTCACTGAGAAGTGCGGGAATGAAAGGTAAAATAACAACGAGGTGGCGTCTTAGTCACCAGACTTTTAAACAAATTAAATCTGTCAGTGTGAAGTGCTGGTGGGCTAACAGGTTGGCTAGGAGATGGCTTTAGCTAACACTTTAGCAGTATCTAAAGTACAGGCCCTGAATAGTGCAAGCCGTGAATGTGTGAGGCTGTTAACCAAAAGGTTGGCAGCTCAAGTCTGCCTAGAAGCACTTTCTGATGATCTGACTCCTAAAAAATCAGCCATTGAAACCCCAGTGAACACAGTCTACTCTGACACCCACGGGTGCCCTGGAAGTCAACGCACTGGCCACTGACAGCCAAGTGGAAATGCACTCAACAACCCCCACTCATGAACTCAGCATTTACATTCTCACCCACGGGCACAAGGAGGCTCATGTCTCTCCACACCCATACCATACCGGTATGCCTAAGTCTAAGAGATTAATCACAAAAAAGGTCGGGTAATTCATTGGCAATTGGCAATTCATGTTCATTGGCAGAAGCAGGGATAAATAAGTTGGATATCATCATGTTATGATCATTATTCAGTAGTTAAAGTAAATGTACTCGAAGAAAGAAAAAACATATTACAGATATATTGTACAATGTATTTTATGTGTGCATACTCATATTCCAGTATAATAACGAAATCAGCGGGTTAGTGCAGAAGGGTGGCAAAAACATCTTAAGGAGCAAAGGCTGTCCGAGGCCACAAGCTCAGATGTGACTCCTTGGTTCCCTCCCTCTCCACAGAGGAACTACTTCCCTGTGAGGCTGGCAGGATTGGGAGTGAGGTCGGAACGCTGCTCCAGTCACCAGGCCGCAAGTCGCTCAGACTGAATGGGGAGGAGACTGACAGGTAGATTCCTCTCAGTCCTCACTTCTCTCCTTCCGATAATGAACTCCTTAGTTTTAGACTCATTCTAAATCGGTGTTTCTCAAAGTGTGTGTGTGTGTGTGTGTGTGTGTGTGTGTGTGCTGGAACAGTGAACCTAAACTTACTGCCTTTAAATCGATGCTGCCTCCTCACAGCCATATCGGACAGGGTCAAACTGCCCTGTGTTTCTGAGACTGTAACTTTACCAGAGTCGCAATCCTTGTCCTTCTCCTGTGGTGCTTTCCAACAGCTCAGCCCCACAAAGAGCACTGAGTCACCAGAAAAGGGGGTTCCAAAAACAGATATTAACACTTTATCGTGGATTATTGACTACTGACTAGAGTGCACATTTTTTTTTAATTGCCAAGATGGTGCTGAGTAAATTTTTTTATCTCCTGATTAGTTTGGAAGCTTATGCTCTAAATGCTCTTTTTCCAAATGGATCTTTCTCACCTCAAAATACCTACTTTGACCAATGTCCCCCTCCATGGTTGTTTTGGAGCCCCCGGGGGTGCAACTGGTGAAAGGTTCAACTCATGGCTGAAAGGACAGCTCAAACTCACCCAGAGATACCTGGGAAGACAAGTCTGATGATCTGCTTGGGAAAGGTCTGAGCTGTGAAAACCCCAGAGAGCACTTGAACCCGGCAACCCACAGGGCCAGCAGGGGTAGGGATTTCCTTGACAGTAACTGGTTTGGGGGGGTTGTTTGCTTGTTTCTTTGGTGTTTCCTTGAGAAAGAACAGTTATCCAGTTGACTAAAATTAAATGCATTGACACAGTCCAATAGAACAACTGTGCTTTTGTTACAGAACACTCGGGAACAAGATCTCCATCCCCAAATAAAATTAACTTGGCTGCAAAACCCCATCTTCCAGGATTGGCAAGAAGTTCCATCTCAATCATGAGTTGGGGGCCCTCATTAAAGCCCTGGATAGGTTGGTATGTCAGTCTCACTAGACTAGAGGAACAAATTTCATAGATGCGCATATAGATATAAGAAAAATGTTTCTATACAAGAGGAACAGGACATTGAGCCCATTCCAGTTCAAGTCATAAGTCTGATATTAACCCATATGCCTGAAATCAGTCTATAAAGTTTCCTTCCGACTCACAAAGTCACAGGTCGGTGGGTACAGAATCCCAGCGCAGGCAGGGGTCTCCACATGGTTCCTCGCTTCCAGGGCTCAGGGACCATCAACAGCAGAAACAACTCATCACTGGCAGAGGTTTCCTTGTGGCCACCCCAGCTTCAGAGGTCCGGCTCCATCAGGTCAAAGCCATGTGGTCTCTCCACCGGCTCCTCCAGCTTCTTGGATGCTGCCATTTTGTCTTGTCCGTGATTCATCATCTCTCTCACTAACTCCCAACAACTGGGGAAGATAGCTTCTCATCTTCACAAGGGAAATATCGTGAGATTTCCCAGAAGTCTCTGGAGAAAGCCATGCCCACATAGAGGCCTCATTGGCCACTCAATGATTAACAGATTAACAGGCTAGACTCCACCCATACATTTCGATCATAAAATTAACATAATCACATGACTGCCACAGTTGGACATGTCTGGGAAAAGGGAAACAGGGTGATGAACTTCAGCGCATAAATGTCACCATCAACAGGCCCACTGTCTCAGCAGCTGGAGTCCTTCCTACAGGACTGGCGCCATTCCCCGCATGCTTCTGGACTTGGAGGAGTCTTCCAAGATCACATTCACTAGCATTCTCCCCCTCAGAATCTAGAAGTCACCCTATCTGAGATTCAGCTATCTCTCTAGGTCCTGTGTAGATCTAATGGAAGTCCCTAGGACTCATGGCAAGCTGCCACCTTCAACCAGAAAGGGGCAAGCTTCTGAGTCACTCTCATGGTCATGTTCCAAAACAGCATGAGACTAGGGACATAAGCCTTGTGGAGCCACCGACCTGACACACTGTTCACACAGCTTTGGGGGAAACATCTAAGCATGGGGATATATGCTAAGAGAGCTGTCGCTCTGGGATCCCCATGAAGGTCACCTTGCAGCCTGGGCAGTGACTGTCAAGTTCTCCCACTCCACTTGGCTATTGGATCAGAATCGACTCCTGTGGTCTGAGTAAGTCCCCAAGGACAGGGGGAAGGCAGATCCAAGATGGAGAGACTAGATTTACTCGTTTAGAAAAGGAGTTGATACCACTGCATTTTTACCTTTCCCCTGGAAACTATTATTAATCTTACCTCTAGGCCTTGGCATTCTATGGCGGACTTGACTTCATTCTTTAATCAGTGTTCCTCGGTTTTCTAAATTGCTTTTACAATAATGAAGACAAACAACAAATTCTTAACTTTAAATTTTCTAACCAGTCTCCTGGGCTCTGAGCCGAAGGCGCTTTCTTCACACGCAGCGACCTCCCCAGCAGCTGAGTCTCTCTCCCCTGAACCCTCAGAGGATGCCTTGCCACTGTGCTCATTTGGACGCACAGTGACCTTGTCGGACAGGGTGGAGCTTTCCCTGTGGTTTTCTGAGACGATCACTTTTAATGAGAGTAGAAGGCACCTCCTTCTCCCTCAGAGCGCTGATGGTTTGGGACAGCTGGTCTTGGGTTTAGCCATGCAACAGGGAATCCACCCCAGTTTCCTCCTGGAGTTCAGAGAGCTGTAGGTGCCCCTTCTCTGTGGACCATAACTAAGAATGCATGCTGTTTTCTGTACTACTGGTCACCTCCTCCATGCAGCCCCCAGGCAATTCCTGGCTCACCTTTGTAGTCACTGCAGCGCTCAGGGCAGTGCGTGCATGTCTCGTGCTGTTAAGCCCTTGGTCATATATGACTCTCCTGGATGTTACCAAAAAAACTGAACAGCATCTATGATCTTCCTTATTTTGCAGCTAAGAAAAGCGAGATTTAAAGACTGGCTAGTCAGGAACCCCAGGGCAGAGGATGTGAGGATGTGAGATCACCCCAGGTGCTACAGCATAAGGGGTCTTTAATAACCACAGCACATCCCTCAGAGGTCGGACCCAGGGCAGACCCTGAATCATCGCAGTTAGGTGGTGCTTCCCTTCCCCAGCCTTGCTGACTGTCATTTGCTGAGTTAGGCAAAGGAAGGTTTATTGGATGGGACAGAAATCAGGCACTGCTGACAAAAAGCAGTAAATGCCCTCCTCCTCTCTCTGCCATGCCAGGCCCTAAGGAGGTCTGTACTCTGAAGGGCATGGTATTGAATTCAAGGGTATAGAATGAGTAACTTTCCTTGGCTAAGAGACGGAGGCCCCACTCTCCAATAATATTCTCTATAATAAAGGAAAGGTTTTCATTTCCTGCTTGACTCATAATTTAGTACTTGGGCCAGGAAGAGAAGATGTTAACTGTATAAAGATTAACTCGAACCCCAGTAGAGTTCAACTGACTCACTGACCACGGGGAGCCTAGATTTGACTCATGTTAACTGCGTTATGCTAACTGCCTGGACTCACCCCCCCAGCCTATTTTAGCTTGAAATGTCACAGAAACCTGCCCACCACAAGCAATGATTCTGGTACATGAAGGACTGGCAGCAGCGTGGTTTCTAGTATTACAGCAACATGCAAGCAAGCACAATACCGCACACTAATAGGTGGGTGATAAACCAGGAAGGAAGGCCCAGTGATCTACTTCCAAAAGTTAGTCAGTGAAATTCCTCTGGATCACAGCAGAATGTTGCCCAATACATGTAGTGCTGAGGCAGTTGTGGCACAATGGTTGCAGATTGACCTTGCTCACCACAAGGTCAGCAGATCAAAACCACCAGCTGCTGTGTAGAAGAAAGATGGGTCTTTCTACCCCAGTAAAGACTGAATTTCAGACTCAGAAATCCCTAAGAGCAGTTCTACCCTGTCCCGTAGGTGGTGATGGCTGTGATTATATATCTAGTGCTGGAAGATGAGCCCCTTGCTTGAAAGGTACTCAAAATCCACAACTGCCACAAACTTGAACTTGACTCTATCCACCATTGTGAAGATGGCATAAGACAGGGCAATATCCTGTTCTGTTCCATTCTGTTATGAAGAGGGTCACCAGGAGTCAAGAGTCGAGTGGCCGGCAGCTAGCAACTCAAGGGCAGGGTTTATCAACAGTGGCTCTACTGACATTTCAAGCCAGAGAGCTGACCTGTGCATTGTAAGATTGTGAACAGCATCCTTGGCCTCTACCCACTAGTTGCCAATAGCAACCTCCAGTTGTGACACCAAAATATCTTCAGATATTGCCAGAAGTCCCTTTGGGGAAAAGCAGAACTGAATACCACTCAAATGCCAGCCATGACTCTCCAGCTTTAGGGTCCTAGACCTTCTCACCAAGTGCAGGGTTAGGACCTGAGTAGAAATAGCAGGCTGGTTGAAGGACGGGCATCAAAGGAATGGGTTGGGGCAGTGTAAGAGATGACAGAACAATAACAATGTGTAAAGTATTGAGGATTGGTGAGGAGAGAGCAGGGGAAGAGGGGAAGGGATGGAAAAGCTGATACTAGGGGCTCAAGGGAAAAGGCGGATGATTGGAGAACGGTAATAGCAGTGGACATGTGAAGGTGCTTGGCACAGTATGTTTATTTATGTATTGTGAAAAACGATGTATGAGCCCCCAATAAAATTATTTTTTAAAAAAGAAATAGCAGGCTGGGTCCTTCAGAACCGGCTACAGGAGGATCAACAACAGAAAAGGAATAGAAGCTTCTGACACCATGTCAAGACCAACTTCTGAGCAGTTGAAGACACACCCATTCCTTCAAGAGAAAATGGTCAGGAGCAAGAATCGTTCATTCAAGCAACAAAACAACAAATACACGTCTGTTCATTGAGCAACTATTATGTCTTGGGTGCCGTACGAGATGTTGGTGACAAAGGTCAGCAAGATAAAGAGAAGCCTTGTCCTCATATCACTTGCTCCCTTATTGCCATAAGACATGTCAAGCCTTCTGATGAGGCTCTGAATTAATTTACTTGGGAGCTAGAAAAGGATCCTTCGTCATCTCGATGTCTAAAATATTGGCCTAGTCAACATGTGCCTTTCTCCCACCAGAGCCCTCTCGTCACCAACTCATCAAAGCCTCCCCTCTCAGGATCTACAGGCCTGGTTCTGATGCAATCACACAGGACTAGGTAAGCTCCACGTCCCCAAGGGTGGGCCAGGATGCACTTGGCTTTGTTCCCCATTGCAACTTCGGATTTCGTTCTGAGCCAGCTGAGACTGTGGAGTAATCGAATTAGGCAAATATTATGGGGAAGAAAATGGGCCCGTAAGTAGCTTAAAGTGATGGAAATGACCTGAAGGTGGCCATGCAAATGGTCTGTATAATATCCTGTAATAACCCTGTCCAGGCAGCCCGAGGAGGAAGGCTTCCAATAATGAGGTGTCTGATTAGAATAATGTTCGGTGGGAGAAAGTGTGAGTGTCCGCATAAATCAGGCCTGGAGAGCCTCCCCAATTAGCCAGGAAGGAGACAGGCAAGGTGGGTGCCAACGCTGGCTGCCCCAGAAGGCTGGCAGGCCAGCTGCAGAGAGCGGGGAGGAAAGGGAATCATTCTTCTGCAACCCTTTACTCTCATAGCACTTTACAGTTTGCAGACTCATTTTCTGTGTGGTATTTTATCAGCTCTTTGCCCCATTGTTTTAAGGGTTAAATGACATAACTGCTCGTGTTAGGTAAGGGTCGGTTGGACTCATGATTTGACACTCAGAGCCCAGCAGAAGGCCTAGCATGGAGTCGTTGGTCAATAAACGGAAGTACCTGAGCTGAAAGATGTCCCTTTTCCATCTATCTGGTTTTCTTCCACATCAGCACTGGGGACATAAGAGAATGGCGTGCACTCTCAGAGGGCTCCCTTCCCCTTCCTCTGCTCTGCAGACTCTGGGGATCATTCTCAGTAGACAGCGACTTGGGAAATGTCTATTTCTTCCCTTTATCCTCCCGTCTCAGCATGCAAAGACAAAGGCCTCACTGGGCTGTTCCAGCGGGCTCTGAGCATCCAAGGATCTCATTCCATCCAGGGCAGGTACACGGAGGCTCTCCGATGTCCCCTTCACTGATATTCTAAACTAATTGCCCGACACCTAGTAGAAACCAGGTCAGACATGCATCGGGAATGGAAGAAGTCAATAGCCCCAGGAGCCCAGGTCTGGCAGAGGACACCTAGGTGGTGCCCAGGCCTCCCCTCCTGGACCCATTGTCAACAAGTCATGCAGGTGAAGGACAGTCAATGGGCTGAGGAGAGTGGGTGAGCTATAACAGGCCACACAGCCACAGGGGAGAAGAGCGTGTGTCTTCCTTTCATCTTGGGGCAGCTGCACCACTTACAAGGATGCACACATTCCCTCCTGTGTACGCCTCATACCTCAGCTCCCTCATCACTGTGTCACAAACGAAGCAACTGATGCCTTGCAAAATTCAGAGTCCTGATTGATAAACAAGTACTTTTAACCCCAAGATTTCAAACCCCAAATCTAATCTTTCCTAAACCACACTGAGGTCAAGCCTATCAGCACCCCCTTAGCCTCATTTGCAGGCTCTTATATTACTTCTACGTTATCATCCTTAATCCTTAGGATCATAACACACAATCCAAAAACAGTTCAGCTTCATACCTTTGTGTGCATCCAAAGAGTGCCCCAGAATGACACCTGAACCCCTGGGCTTTCTCGTTCGGCTTTCTCATTCGGCTTTCTCATGCTCAGGTTTATCAAAATGAATAGGTTGACGGGAGGTGAGGGAGCAAGACCACACTGAAAACTACACAGCAGGGAATGAAGACACATAGCCTGTGCTGATCTGAGACTTCTCCGGAAGTTTAAACCAAAATTGGAAAAACCCGACCCACAGTGACACTGGTGATATGAGCAGTGAGTGGCCTGGGTACTTTGAAGATTCTTTATAGGTAACCTATCTTTTTTTTTTGGGGGGGGGGGCTGGTGGAATGAATGGGTGCTCATGCCATGCTGCCAACTAGAAGCCAGCTCCAGGACAAAGGGAGATATAAACAAGGAGGGTGCTGGAGGTCACATTCTTCCAGGAGCCACCCTTCCAGGATCTTGGACACCCTGACACACAGCTTCCTTCACCCCACAGCCCTGTAGCACCTGCTTCCAGGAGGAGATCTACGGTCAGAGTCAAGGCAGGCGAGGATGTAAAGGTCCCTGGAGACTACGAAACCCTCTCCCAAGGACCTCCCCAACACCAGCAAGTGGTCCAGAAGCAGCAGGGATCCTCTTCCACCCTCACTGTTGCAGGGGAGCGTGCATGGGTCCTGTGATGTCCCACCATCAGAGGCTGCCTTGGGAGGTCTTATGCTTGTCCCCACCCCATTCCATAGTTCTTGAGTGGCTACATCCCTGGGGGATCTCCTTCTTCTGTTTTGGAGGATCCCACTTCCACCTGGGGCCCATCTAAGACATAACGGAACAGACCCTGAAGGTGAAGCGTATACATCTGCCCACGTCAGGGACCCCTGACAAGGGACCCCTTAGCCTGTGCCTGGGCAAACACCACTCTGGAGATGGACGGAAAGAAGTGTCGGTTATGGGTTCATGAAAGACAGTGGCACATCCTCTTGACTGGAGGAGAAAGCCTCATCTTTCTTCCTGAATTCAAACTGCTGCTCTTGTGCCTAACAGCCCAACTCATGGCCCACTACGTCCTTAGTGCTCCTTACACAACCTTGGGGATGTCACAGTCAAATGACTACGGAAGCCAAACTGAGCATAGTTTCATAAGGTGATTTGGGACTGGCCTGGAAAGCAGCGTCCACAGTACCTACAGGTCACCACCAACCACATACAAGTTCACGCAGTGCCAAAGACCCATGTTACCACCAAATCGTCCCCTCGCCAGCAACGAGTGAGGGGTTTTATTTGTTTGTTTGTTTGTTAATGAAATGTTAATATCTCGGCAGATTTTTTTATTTAAAATATTACATGAAGCTCTGAGGTCATCTTTAAACCTTAAAAACAGAAAGGGAAAAAAATCCCCTGTTTCCTTGAAAGCAAACAATAGTTCCCTAAATTGTACAGAATGTGCCTTGAGCATTCTGCTTTGAGGAACTATCTGTATGGGACCAAATGACGCACCACAGCTCAAATGATTCAATGAAAAACTTTGAGGACAGCGAGTTTCTGTTGAAGAGGGAAACACACTTTAGAAAATGAGGGTGAGATCAGTGGGACAACTTGAAGCACATAACCAACACCACTGAATTAGGCATGTAGAATGCCTGGATTAGCTTGGGACTTCCTCTCTCTATTCTCAAGAACAACACAATGACATAAAATTTTAATTTTACAATAACCCTT
>PVJH01013146.1:0-61551 GCA_004026705.1 Nesogale talazaci
GTGGGTCAGAAGGCAGGCGCTGTGCGCGGTCAGCACGGGGAACAGCGAGCCTTGGAGTGTCACGGGCTTTCCAGCCAAGAGGCTGCCAGGAAACCTCTCGTGGAGCCACAATACCACCGTTGGCGTTGGGGACCGAGAAGGTTAAGGTGTGACTCCCTGAAAGTAGGATCTGGCGCCAGGGAACAGGGCCTTTGGAGAGTCTGTCCCGAGCCCTCCTGTGGGTTAAGGTGACTCATAAATAAATTCGACAAGGGAGGGGGGCCTCCTGTCTCCAAAACAACAGATTAAAAACACGAAGAGGTCTGCTTTCACCAGCAGTTGAACCCCCTAACGAAAATAGGCCCTCCCGATGAAATGTCATGGCCCGGGGCTGGGTGGGCCAGGCAAAACCGCATGGAGTATCTTCAATAAGCAGTGGACCGGAGAGAGATTTGGTGACTTGTGTACAAGGGGAGAAGGTAGTTTGGGTGTGTGACTGCTTTTTATTTTCTTCCCTATTTCTCCCTTTCCCTCTGTTTTCTGTGTAAGCTCAAAAGGCAATGCGTGGGGTCCATCAGCTCAAGTAGTGTTAAAGTTTCTTCTGAGCTTCTCTTAAAATGGAAAAGAGCTTTAAGCCCGGCATTAGGATGCTTGGCTAACAAAAGCCTTTTTTTTTGACAGACTTGGAGTAGGTATGCATCAGGTTTCTTGGACAGGGCTCTTTCTACATGGACTGTAAGCTCTTCTGATAGAAAAAAAAAATGTTTCTAATGTTGTCAGGCCACTGTAATCAATATAAGTATGTTGGATCAATATGAACATTTGTGTTCTCTGCCGGGTCTCTCTGGCTAATTGAATGAATGCTACTGGCGACTTTGAGACGGTAAGGGCAGATTTCCTGCATCAACTTTAATGCCACTGCATCTCCGACAGCTTTTCATGAAAATACTCAGTCTGAAGTACTCGTGACTATGGACTAGATTGGCATGAGGGGAGGGAGACCCTGGGGAGAGAGTCATTTGGACTGACACTGATGCAAGAACATACTCCTGTTGTAGATGAGGTCTTGGTTGGATTTTATTTCATGCTGTGTTAAGTCCTGGTGCTCCAACCCAAGCCTTGGTTCACTCTGGGTTAAAGTGAGCTGCTAGCCTGGGGCACGTGTTGGTCTTCAATTAATTGCCCACGTTGTTCTTAAGCCTCTCTACCACATTGGAACCCCCAAGACGTTGTCAGGATGGCTGTAGATTGAGATTTCCCCAGCTTCCTAATGGATTGCCACATGACTGCAGGTGGTTTCTTTTGACCTTAGGGAAATGTCCACCGAGGGCTTTTCCTACCTCTTACGTTGCAGGTGTTCTAAGATGGAAGCTAACATCTCTTCTCCTTACCCTGTTTTTTAGATCACTTTGCAATTTAAAAAACAACCCAGAATTCAACTTGACACTTGAGATGAAAGTGGCCAAATTTGCAAGTGGTACGTCAGTTCTCTGGCCCCTTTATTTTGCTAGGATTAATTGCTGGGTGCTTATGGTTGGGCAGAGAATGGAAATTTGAAAAGCATGAAAAAGTGACTACTGCAGGGCATGTCAGAATGAGGTTGCTAACCCCAGAGTTGCTTTTGAAGCCTGCTTGATATCCTGTCACTTGAAAGATGATTACCCCAAACTGGAATAGGGAGGTAGCACCATCCTTGTCTGTCACGGTCCTGACTTTTGTCGCAGAGAAGTAAAAGATGCAGAGACCCAGGGACAAGAAGAAAGGACCATGGGAGTATTTTGAGTGCTGAGGCATGTGGTGGCTTAGAAAGCAAATGTTTCAGGCAAAGATTCACTGCTAGCCCAGTTTGATAGTGTGCGGAGACCTGCTTTTAATCTTTAATGCTAATAATAGCCCAGACACGAATAAGCATTTGGTACTATAAAAAGTCAGCTTTGAGCACACAATTTAGAGAGCTGTGAAAATCATTTTCTAACATTTAAGCAGTTGTATGTCCGGTTTGAAAAATGGAAGTAATACTTTTGCAAGTCTCGAGTTTGCGGTGACCTGGCTACCCCAAAGATAAATGCCATCATTTAAAAAATAAAGGCAGGGCCAGGGGGGACGGGGTTGGTTGGTTTTAGAAGCTAGGAAGAGAAACGACAGGACTGAACGGAATGGCTAGGGTGTGATCCCTTGTGGGTCTGCAGTTTTACAGGACTTGGGATCAGGTGTTTGGCTCTTTCTCTCATCTCTGAATTCTCTGGTGCTCTGACATTGGTCGCTCTTTCAAGTGTGAATGATTTGATTGTTTCCCATGAAAGCGAGGGCTTCAGCAGCCCTGACTCAGAGGCAAGATTTATTTCGTGTTCCAGGCAGGCTTTCTCAAATGGGCCACTCTTTCCAATGGGCGATTGTTTTTATAGCTGCATCCATTATGGAAAGCAATCTAATGCCCACCGAGGTTAAGACTCCCGTCGTAACGATAACTCATTATGAGTCCCAAGAGCTGCAGATGGCTTAGATGGCTCGCTTCTAAGGACAAGGCTCTCAAGACTTCCCCATGGTGTTTGTTTAAATACCATTCTCAGCCAAAGCAAGAAAACGGGATTTTGGTGCCGAGGAGAAAGATCTACACACTCTGACTCACTGCACTTAAAAAAAGAAAGAAGGGGGGGGGAGTGGGGAAGACAAACGGAAATGACAAGGAGAGATTGGGAAGTCCTAGTCATCTTGAGTGACCCATTCAATCTAAATGTTCTTGGTATCCCTGGTTTCGACCCACTAAATTTAGGTGCCGGGTCGTCACTTTGAAACTGGTGTGAGGACCTTCTGAATTGTCTGGTCCAGTAGGATTCAGCCGGGGACCTAACTGCGCATATCATTATTTGTTCGACATCACTGGCATATTTATAGGAATCCTTTGGTACTTTGGGAAGTGAGTCGACCGTGCCAGATGGTTGTGCAAAGTCAGCTGGGGGATAACGGTCATGCAAATGGCTTTCAGCTCCCAGACACGCACGGCTGGGATCCCTGGCCCCCCTGCTGCATCTTGCAGTGTAGCGTGAACAGCTAGCTCCTCGGCCCAGCAACATGCGTGGTTGAACGGGTGCGGAATTTCCTGGTGGAATTGAACAAGAAATTTCCTGGAGGATTTTTTTCCAGATTAGTAACTGTTGAGATAATACTACCCCCCCCCCCCCCACACACACCTTGTTTTTTGTTTTCCCAGTCTATTTTTTAGGTGGCAGACTTCTTTTTGAAAGTTTTGATTCTCGGTTTGTTTGTTTGTTTGTTTTTCCCCACTTTCGGGGATATTCTTTTAGATCTACCTCAGGCCAGTTGTTGGCGGAGTCTGCAGAAAAATGAGATTCTCCACATCTCCACATGTTAACTCCAGAAAGAGTTAACAGCCTCAGAAACCCACAAGGCAATTCTACCCCAATCCTACAGCATCTCTCTGAGTCAGTATTGCCGTAGATGGCAATGAGGTTTGGCGTCCTTTCCTATGGGATCCGTGTAACTTTTCATTCTGTTCCTTCCCCCCCCCCCCCACACACACACACACAAACCCTTCTGGAAGCCCCCTGCTGCTCACATGCAGACTGAACAACTTCTTGACAAATACATGCGTTCAGGAAACTTGGAGTTCATGCTGGGGGGGTTGGTTCCAGGTCCTTGTCGCTTCACAGCAGCGGTCTCTGCTCTGAGGATGTTTAGAGTCCCCAGGAGCCCTCCCTCACGGCTCACAGAGGGTGGCTTCATGGCATGCTTGGTGGTCTCAAGTGCCCTTATTTCACTGTTCTTTCCAGGGTTGTGCTGTTGAAAGGAGTGAAACCCATCCTTTATGAAGACTGTGCCCCTTCAGTCCCTCCATTCTCCCTCCCCCACATAGCCATGCTTCTCCTGGTCCCCTGGGCAATCTTTTCACAAGCTGAACTCCCTCAACTATGTGAGCCCTGGTGGTTATGGTTGTACTTTGGGCTTGCCGCAAGGTCAGCAGTTTGAAGACCACTAACGGCTCCTCAGGAGAAAGATAAGGCCTGCTACTTAAAGAGTTATAGTTTCGGAAGCCCATAGGAGCAGTTCTACATGATCTTATAGGGGTAGCAACGAGGTGGCATCGAATCGATGGCAGTGAGTTTGGCTTTCCAGAGTCCCACCACATGTGCCCCCTCCCTTGGTCTAAGAACATCCCTAGAAGGTCTTTTCTCCACATTCAGCGTGTGCCTCACCTCCCAGCTCAGGCGCTGCCTCCTTGCACTGGCTGGCTTTGTCCCCTGTGTGCTTCTGTGCAGATTTCATTGACGCTGCTGTGCTGCTGCTGCTGCTGCTGCTGCTGCTGCTGCTGCTGTGTCCTCTGTCTGGGACTCTCGGAGCCCCGCAGTGCGCCCTGTGGCCACCAGGCCCATCTCTGGCCTTCATCTCCTGTCCTCCACACCTGGCACCGAGAAGGTGCCTGCCAGAGGTTGGGATTGAGCAGACTGGCACCCAGACCGGCGCCGCCTTGCTAGACCCCGACAATGTAAAGATGTCCCAGATGGGGGCTCCTGGTTCTCACTGTCATGGGGTGCAGCCGCAGCCGCGCAGGTCCCTTGGAGAAAGCCCCCATGCCGTGGAGTCACGGCATGACAAGAATTTCGGGCCTTCCCCACTAGGGTGGGAGAAAGGCTTGGCTGCTTATCTGGAGCGTTTATGGCCTGTTTGCTTCAAGGAAGTTTTCAGTTGAATATACAAATTTGTGCTTGCCCTGATGTGAACTTAATTAAGAGGCAGATTGAAGGGTGGTGTCCTCCCCTCCTGTTCTACTAGGACACCTGGGGCTGCCGTGACCCCACTGGGTAGCAACCGGCTGAGAAAAAGTTGTGAATGTCTGTGGCCTCTTCACTCTCACTCTGTTCTCACAGGACTTCCAGGGCTTTGGGTATAGTTGAATGATAAAGCTCATAAAACATTTTTAAGTCGTGGGGTATAAAGTCTAGCTCTCCGTAAAGTCTAGCTCTCATGAAGGCAGAGATCCTTTCAAAACGTCATTAGTGACCACAGACGACAGACAGCGCCTCTGATCCACGCCCCTGCCCCCGAGAGCCACTCACTTGTTGGCTGTTCCTCGGGAGGTCTAGTCTCAGCTCTGGAAACTCTGAATAGGACTCTTATTTGACCCTGGACTCAGTGGTCACACCAAGTCATTCAAGATCCCTGTGTACTGAGAAGGCACCCTGGTGGTGCAGCAGATAAGCGCACAGCTGTCCGAAAGGTGGGCAGCGTGAGAAAGGCCGGGCAGTCTGCTTTCAGGAGGATGACAGTTCCAGCAGCCCTGAGGGACACTTCTCCTGTGCTGTTGGCTTGCTGGGTTAGAACCACCTCGGTGACAAACAGGTTAGTGAACTCCCAGAGAGCACGGACTGTTCCTAACACGCCTGGTAGAACCTGCGGGGCGCTCTCCCCGCTGTCAGGTGCGTGGGCAAGGGTGGGGATCGTCACGCTCCAAACTGTGGAGGCACCGAACCTGGGGGGAGTGTGTATGTGTGTGTGTCCTTCCCCATTGGCCCTGAACATTGATCGCTAATAGGTAGGCCTGCCTCGAGGGGAAGTGAGCAGAACTGACACAGCTCTGCCCCCCTTTACTCTCGGCGGCCCTTCGGTGGTTTTTCCTGTAAAAGATAGAGGAACTGATTCTTGAGAATTTACGAAAGAGTCAACCCCAGCGAGGTCCGTGCAGAGTAGCTGCCCTTTCTGGAGTAATTTTAGAACGGGACCTCTATCTGCCCCCCTTCCCCCCCCCAGCCTCAGCTGACCGGCATGTGCGAACACGCTTCTACCACAGTGAAGAAGAAAGCCCCGCAGGGCCCAGCAGTTGAGAAGATGTGATTTTTTTTTATTCTGTGGGAGCAGCCTTTGTGGTTCACACCCTGCTTCCCCCTCCTTTCCCAAGGCAACTCGACCCGCGGGCATGGCTTTGCTGATTTACATCTGTCCATTTGGGAATGCCTGCAAATGGGCATGAGGTCGTTGCCCTTAAATGAGGTTGTTCCCCTGCTCGCCTCCACCCCCACCCCCCCAAAAAAAACAAAGGGAAAAAAATCTAGCTCCCAAATCTATTGCTTTTTAGAACTTAGTACAAGTCACACTACAAATGAAAGCTGCTGGTAATGGGTGTGTGTGTGTGTGTGTGTGTGTGTGTGTGTGTGTGTGTTTTGGACTGCCTGTCTGAATGCTTCCTCTCCCTAACTGTTTATGACGCCTCCATGGTGAGGGGACAGTTTTTGTAATTTGGACTTTCACAGTAAACAGTGACTTAGTCAAGCTTAAGGTCAGGATTTCTGCAAGCTTAAGGTCAGGATTTTCTCTACCAGAGCCCTGCTTTGATAACTGGGCGCTTCAGAGTTTGGCTGCTAACTGAAAGGCCTCCCAGTGGCTGGGCAGAAGAAAGGTGTGGTAGTCTGCTTCCATAAAGATATCTAGGGCCTTGAGCATCTGATGAGCCATTCGATCAATTAGATGGCTTAGATGGCGGTAGGTTTGGGGATTTTTCCTTTTGTTGTTGTCTCCCTCCCTCTGGGAAATAAACAATTTAGAGTCTACTTAGTCTAGTGCCTGCTGTATCAGGAAAATCCACTATTGCAGGTTGGTCACTTATTGGGCCGTCCTTTGGGCCATGGAACTGGGACCCTTGCCTCCTCTTGCCCAGGCCAGAGGCTTCACCCCAGCCACTTGGTAGGCGTGCTTTACAGCTTCAGCAGGAAAAGCCTTGGCTGTGTTGGGGGCTTTGGAGAGGGAGGGACACCATTTACAAAGGTGCACCGAGCTGACCTCAGCACTAAACCAACTCACTGTTCCCCAGTCAATTCCGACTCACAGCGAGCCTATGGGACAGAGTAGACCCACCCCTGTGGGTTTCTGAGACGAGCTTTTTACAGTCATTGCAAGCCTCCCCTTCCTCCCCTGGAGCTGCTGGTGGTTCCGAACAGCTGACTTTGCGGTTAGCAGCCTAACGTGCTGCTTCGCCACCCTGCCACCAGAGCAGAACTAAGTTTCCAGAATTGTCTTAATTCACTGATAAGTGAATGAAACTCTTTTTCTTATCTCTGTTCCTTTATTATGAAACATTTCTCCCCCTGGCCTTTTTTTGTTTCTTCTTAAAGAGTCTCTTACTGGTACATTTCTTCCTTTTGAAGAGCCTTATTCAAAAAATTGCCACACTAAGTTCCAGCAAACATCTTAACTCGGTTCTCCCGCCCCCGCCCCCATGGGTACTGGTTACTCAGAAGTTTAGACAGGATTGCAAATTACTTACAGGAAAGTGAACATCAAGTAATTACGCCAAATTGTTGGAGTTCTCTGAAGAACACAGGGCTACTTAAAAATGTCTGAGGATGAAGTCACTTCTGAATATAACTTCACTCAAGAGAACAAATAAGCAAACTGCTTTTAGCATAATACGGTAAATTGGATTTAAATTCCCTGGATGAGTGAACACTTGTCACTGTTATAAATATACACGCACCCTTCCCCCTTAGAGTCTTGCGTCTCTGTGCTGCCCCCAGCATGGGGGCTCAGTCTCCTGCTGCGAGGAGAAGGGCGCAGTGGGCCTCCCTTGGGCCAGGGATGGTCTGTGCAGCTACGTTTGCACAGCGAGAACCGTAACTCAAAACAGCTGCCGTGGGGTCCGCTCCAGCTCCAAGCGACCTCATCTAGGATGGCCAAGGCTGTAAATCTTGACAGGAGCGGACAGCCCCACCCTTCTCCCTGGTGGGCTTCTACCTGAGCAGCCCGGCCCCTCTCAGACAGTGCCACTGAGGCTTTGGTCGAGAGCCTGAGCCTCAGAAAGGTAGCCTGGGAGGAGGAAGTTTGGGGTTGGTTCGTTTTTTTTCCTGCTGGTGTTATTTTGCTCTGTTGTTTTTACCCTGATTTGAATGGTCTTTGGACAGCACCTCACCTTTACGAGCCTGGTCATTAGGGCTGTCCACTGCCTGTGGACAGGGTCATCCTTGGAGGAGCAGAACGGAATGATGCTTCTAGCAAACTTCCCCTCAGGAGGTAGATAGCCGACCTTGGAGGGCAGGGTGGAAACTCCCCCGGGTGAGTTTTTCAGACTGAGTTTTTACAGTAGGGAGCCTCAACTTTGTCCCACTGAGCGTCTCGTGGTTTTTGAACCGCGAACTTTGAGGTTAGTCAACCAA
Organism: Nesogale talazaci; assembly: GCA_004026705.1. NCBI lineage: Eukaryota > Metazoa > Chordata > Mammalia > Afrosoricida > Tenrecidae > Nesogale > Nesogale talazaci. The sequence goes on from PVJH01013146.1 coordinate 8,142, forward strand.
ATATATAGGGCTGTGTGCTACCAGGGCAGAAGCGTTGTCATTATCAGACAGATTTTGCTGAAAGAGTGAATTTTAACAAACCTGCTCCCTGGGTGTTTCGCTTTGTTTTCTTCCTCTTCGTGATTGCAGATCTGTCAGCTAAGCCGCCTTTTGCAACTTGGGCCACGCCTTGATGACAACAAGCATTTGTATTTCCCCACTTGGTTGGTAGAAGTTGCTTTTGAAACTAGGGATGAATGGCTTTCAAAGATGGAAGCGTACCGTGGAAGGAGGCGTCTGGTGTGGCCTCCGTTGTCAGCGTGAAGTGCAGCTGGAAATAGGCGTGGTCCGTCACCTCAAATTTCCTTTCTTCAGTTTGAGGAGGTGGTTGCCGCTCTAACCACTGAAGAACGACGCAGTACATGCTTGCCGTTTCCTTCACAGAGCAAAGCTGAGCTCCAGTGCGCTCCCATCCGCTTGCCGTTCAGTCCGTGAAATGTCGCTCTTCAGAAGTATGGAAACACCAGGTCCAGTTGAGACAGGAGAAATGATAAAGCTCAAGTTAAAGGACGGCCCGGATATCATACTTTGTGTTTGGCAAATGCCTTTCATGTTTTAATCTTGTAGGGCGATCATGAGGAAGTGATAAGTGTGTTAGATTGTGTGTGGTTTGGGCTAATTTTAGTCGCTTCTTCACAGCTTGCTGTATATCCTTTGACATTAAAGCATGCTTTCTAGAAAGACAGAATTTGAATGTAGGACACAATCTATATTCTCATTTGGCTCCATTTCAAAAAAAATATTTCCTCGGCCCTTGGGAAGTTGGATGGTCTGAAGCACTATAACTTTCTTTGAAAAATCAGTGGCTGCTTGACTTAGCGGCTTCTCTTTTTCTAACAAGTAAACTAGATTCTTAGATAGACATTGGAGCGTTTGTTGAAAAGGCATGGTTGATGTGATGATTTCAAAGAAACCAAGGTGGAGTGGAATGAAGCAGTGACAGGCAGTGTCTATTTGTTTCGTTGTTTTTTTTTTTTTTTGCATCACTGCCCTCTGGTGGTCATGGGAGCTACCCAGCGCTGCTCCTGAGAGCCGCCGCTGGATTTGAACCGCCAGGCCTGCGGGCCGCAGTCCCGCACTCAACCACTTACGCCACCAGGGCTCAGCCCCGACAGGCAGTGTCTAAGAACTCTGTCCCACCCTGCTCCCTGGGTCATGGTGGTGGTATTGGGTGCCATCGCGGGGACTTGGGCTTCTGGGGAGCCCTTGTGTGCAGAGAAGACTTCTTCTCCCTGGGCTTTCAGGCTGTGACGTTTTAGAAGCACATCAGCAGAACTGTCTGCTGTGGCATCTCTGGGTGTTTGAACTGCCCTCCTCTTGGTTTGTCCCCTGGAGCTTAACCTCTTACACTACCCAGGGACTCCTGTTAGCTGACTGGGAGGCTTTTACAGGGATTTGGCCCCCAGTGCTAGTTAACTTCACATAGAACTTCAACCTTAGTCCAAGGTACCGTAAGCGCAGGGACTGTGAGGTCATGGATGAAGAGACCTCAGGAGACCTGGGTTTGGGTTCCAAGACCGCCATGAGGAACTGTCAGGGACCTTGGAGTTGTGTGGCAGCCTTGTCGCTTGATCGCCTCCAACATCCTACCACTCCATCATCACAGGAGGAGCCAGGAAGTGGAGGTGGGGAGACCTTCCTGGAAACACTGGGACCGTGTGCCCTCCGCAGGCTGGGCTTGGGAATGTGTGGATGCTCCACCATGCCCTTGATCTGAAACTAGCCCGGAACTTGATGTTTTCACCTCCCTTCCCCTAAAGAAAGAGGAGGCTGGGCTGAGCCCGGGTGGCGTAAGTGGTTGAGTGTGGAACTGTGGCCCGCGGGCTTGGTGGTTCAAATCCAGCGGCAGCTCTCAGGAGCAGCACTGGGTAGCGCCCACGACCACCAGAGGCAGTGATGCCCACAAAAAAGAAAAAGAGGAGGCTTTCTACTCCCTTAACGAGTCCCAGTCTTGAACACCCACGTGGGCACTGTGTGAGTCCAGGTAGACTAGAGAAAGAGATCCATAGCAACTCATACGTGCGTAAGAGAGTTTTATATAAGAAAGCAGTAAGTTCAATGTTAGCCTATAGATCTGATACCACTCATTACGGTGTCCTCTTCAAACTCGAAACACACGCAGTGACACCAAATGCAGACGATCACAGGCCAGTGAGCAGAGTCTTTGGATCTTTGGTGTAAGCATCTGAGCACTAGCAGCGCTCTCTACATGGCTTCTCCAACGTCAGAGGTCTGGGTACATCAGGGTAGGTCCATGTGGCTTCTGCAACTCAGGGAACTAGCATAGTTCTGCGTGGCTTGTCAGCTGCAATGTCTCCCAGAAAAAGAGATGTCTCACCACTTTAAGGAGGAAATAACAGATTTCTCAGAATTCTCAGGAGATGCCCATGCCTACTCAGGCCTCATGGGCCAACTCGATTTCACCCCTTCCCTCTTAATCCCTTCAAGTCGCAAATTGACACCAGGTTATATAACTACCACAGGCCCTTATCCTCTCCCCTGTAAGGTCGCTGGGAGTCGGAATCGCCCCCATGGCAGGGAGTTGGAGTTTGAAAGAGGATAGTGGGGTCTTATAAGTGGACGGAGCTCTCCTTATTCAAGGAAGAAGCACACAGTCTGATCCACGTTCTCTTGTTCATTGGAAAGCCCAGTAATACTAGCTCACATTAGTGGAGTTCCACCATGTGCCTCAGGCACTGTGCAAACAAAAAGTACCATATCTCTTGAGCTGTTTATTACGTACCATAAAAATTAAATAATGAGTTCACTGCCACTGAGTCTATTCTGACTCATGGCCGACCCTACGGGCAGGGTAAAACTGCCCCTATGAGTTTCTGAGAGAGTAACTCCTTCTGGGTTCATCATCAGTTCATCTGTGTTCACTCTGCCGGACGTCTCCTGCCCTGAGTCCAGCAGAGGATGGCTCTGTGGCTGATCGGTCATTGCTCCGCTCCCCTCATTCTGTGACTGCCTAGAGACAGGGACAGACAGATGGATGCCAAACCTGAGTTAATAGGACAGGAGGAGATGATGGTTTCTGACCTTTGCCGTTTCCTAACCTCTTATCTCCCTGTCAAAATTGGCTCCCCACACTGTGATTTCACCTGGTTTGCTTTGTGTCTTTACAAGTTTTCATTTCTTGCCATTGCTTGTCAATTAGGAGAAACCACAGTAAAACCCAACTTTCCGATTTCTCTTGGAAAAAGTGACGATCGACGTGCCTGTATTCCCCTTCCTGTGTGGCAGCAGATGCCGGAGCGGAGCAGAGCCGAGGGCAGCTTCTTTGGGTGGACCCCTGTTGTGTGCATTAGTCTAGCCCCGCAGTGTGCAAAGTGCTTGACTGCTTAGGTCAGTGGTTCGAACCCAGAGCACTCTGTGGGAGAAGGAGGTGAGAGTCTGCCGAGGGAATGGCCTAGAGATTTGAACCTAGAGTCCTTCCTGAGCTGCCCTTTGCACCTTAATCCTTCACTCCCTTCTTTTGCTTTGAAGAAGTTGGAAGTCACCACCGAATTTTCCACATTGGGCAACTGAATGTGACTGTTCACACATTTTTGGCCCCGTGTGTAGTTATTTCCATGAACTGCTTTTGATGACCCACTTGGAAATTAAACTGAGCGGGTCCGGTGGGGATTTAGAAAAAGTGACTTGCCCGAGTTTGCTCACTTTGAGAAATCGAAGAAGTGGTGTTTTTACTGCCTCCTGCCACCCAGTTAGAAATGATACCGTTTATCATCTGTCTAAACTCAGGATTATATTACTTTTCCATCAAGGGCTAAAAGTAAATGGTAGCCATGATAAAAATTAAAAATGTATAAGTGGTGGAGAATCTGTCTTTAAGGTTCTTCCTGTTTAATGCCTTTTATGTCGTAGAAGATGCCTTTTCTTTGATCGTTCCTCGATACATTCTTTAGTAACTGCTGTCATGAATCGATTCAGACTCAGCGATCCGGTAGGGCCGAGTGGAACTGCTCCCTCGAGTCTCTGAGACTGTAGAGTGTCCTGGTTCTCCCGTGGACTCGCTGGCGGGACGGATCCACCAGCCTGCGGTTGGCGGCCAGTGCTCACTGTGCTGCACCCCCAGGGCTCCTTATTATTTGGTAGGGGTGTTGTGGGTGATAAGGTAGGCACTGGCACTAGGTGAGGACACTTCTTTATCATTATCAAGCAATTAAGGTCTTTGTTCTCCACTTTGCACCCCCTGTCCTCCAAGCCAGATCTCCAAAGTACTCCTGAACCGTGGGGTCGTGGTGTCACGTCTGCTTTATACTTTGGACAAAATTAAAATCAAAAGCTGAGGGCCAAGTGCTCCAGAAAGCTTTTTCCCACGCCTACCAGGTGCTCTTCTGTTCTAGACCATCTGTTCCTGGCAGGCAGGGGCCGTTCACCCAGCCACTCAGCCCATACCCAGGCAGCTCTCCTTGCCATGCTCTGTGCTGGCCAGTGGGGCTAAGTCTCGACCCGTAAGCCAGACAGAGACCCTTCTTACCCTCAGCCTGCAGTATGGCCAAACAGGCCCTTCCTCTCCAGAGCACTAAGAAGGCTCATTGGCGTAGCGAGGCTCCTGGTGCCTGCTGATGCCCCAGAAGAGGTATCTGGTAGTGAACAGGAGTAGGTGAAGCAGGTACAGGGGTGGACGGATAAAGGCAATCTAGAAAAGGAGCATGGCAGTGGAGAACTGAGGGGCAGGGTACTCTTTAGGTCCTGATCAAGGCTTTACTCCTGTTTGCCCTTCTCTGTTGTCAACGGATGACCTAGAGCAGTGCTTCTCAACCTTTCTAATGCCCTCACCCTTTAACACAGTTCCTCATGTTGTGGTGACACACACACACACACCCCGCCCCCCAACCATACAATTAGTTTTGTTGCTCCTTCTTAATTGTCATTTTGCTACTATTAGGAATCGGGCGATCTCTGTGAAAGGGTCATTTGACCGCCAAAGGGGTCGCGACCCCCAGGTTGAGAATCACTGACCTAGAATTGGTCGTTGTCCCCTATTTCACCCTCATACTTGCTGTCTCCCAATATGGGTGTCTTGTCCTGAACCCTTTCTTTTCTGTTCCCCTGTCAATGCTTCTCAGCTTGACTGTCAGGTCCTCCCAGGCCCTTATGCCCCACTCTGGTCTCTGTGTGAGAGCTGCCTTACCAAGCAAATCTCATCATCAGTTGCAGCTCAGAGCCTCTCTCTCTCTCTCTCTCTCTCTCTCTCTCTCTCTCTCTCTCTCTCTCCTCCCTCTCCCTCCCTCCCTCCCTCCTGCCTATTTGCTTTCAGTGGCTCCCAGAGTCTGCCTGCTGAGCAGTGTACCCAACCCTTTCTCCACCTGGTCATCCCCGAGTCCTTCCCATCTCGGCTGGGGAGGGTGCCCTCTTCTCTCTAGCCCACACCTCAGATGATGGTGGTGGTCTTGTTAGTAGGAGCCCCTTCCCAGTTTCCAGGTCAGAGCTTCTGGTTGTGGAACCCATCGCACATGCTGCCTTTCCTGTGCCTCTGACCAGTGGTGTCATGGAGACGGCATCATGGCTGTGACCTCACTTCACTGAAGTCACCCTTGTCAGGGTCCTCTCTAGGGCTTCTTTCTGTGGTTTTCTGTCAGCGGTCTATAGCACCTAGGAGCTGGCAATAGGAATTTACTGAAGTGAACTGATCACTTCTGGGAACAGCGTTCTTTTTTTTTTTTTATCCTAGTAGATGTGTGATCATTGCTAGTCTGAACAAAACTACACTGTATCTTTTTATAATTTTTTTTTTTGGCATCACTGCTCTCTGGTGGTGGGAGTAGGAGTCCCAGCCCCACTGCTGGAATTGAACCTCCGTCCTAGTGGGCCGCAGTCCCGCGCACAACCACTACGCCACCAGGGCTCAGCCCTACACTGTATTTTAATATGTGAAATCAAGACTTTACAAAAGAATCTTTGGGGAGGGGCGCGCTTCTAAAGGTTCATGGAAAAATGAAATAAAGAGATGACAGTGAAATTTTTTCCAGGAACTTCTGAAAGTCCCTTATGTGACTAGTCCCTGATATGCAGCGGACACCCTGGGACCAGAGGTCTCACTTATTCATTGGGAATTCCTAAGAGTGTTTTGAATGCTGTCAATTGGTCGATCCCATGATATGGCCTGTTTATTGGCACTTCCCCGCACACAGGTGACTGAGTGTAAGTGATTCTGCCAAGTCAAGTACCTTGTAAAGCAAGGTTGCTGGTCCAGACCGCCCTAGCAAGTGACCTCTGTGATAGTCCTTCATTTGTAGGTGTTTCCACACTACAAAATTCAGAGAGCTATGGTGATTTCAGTTTAAATACAAAAATTACTGTCTTGAGTGATGTTGAATGGTTTGCTGATTGCTGCTTATCTTTTCAATCCGATTGTCACATAACTTCTTCCTTCCCAAACAGAAGCAGTCAGAACTAGAGCTCTGCTAACCATTTAAAACATGAGAACATCTGCCCTGTTTCCTTTCTAATTCTAGCTCTGAAGATGATATGTTCGAAGTAGTCCTGGATCCAGTGTTTCTAAAAGATAATTCTTGATTACTCTAAGAATGCTTTGAGAAGGGAAGCAAATAGATGACAAATAGATGACAGAATAGAGTAATAAGATTGCCTTAGTCCAGGTAGACTAGAGAAACAAAGCCATACACAGTCATGTACATAGGAAAGAGCTTTATATACAAGGGCAATTGAACATTGAGAAAACATCCCAGCCCAGTCCAGATCAAGTCCATAAGTCCGCTATTAGCCCATATGACCGAGACCAATCCAAAGTCTTCTTCAGACTCACAAAACACATGCAATGATGCCAAATGCAAGAGGATCACAGGCCAATGGGTGGACATCTTTTGGATCCAGTTGCCTTGTGAGCATCTCAGTGCTGGCAGGGGGTTTCCATGTGGTTCCTTCAGCTCCAAGGCTGTGACTGCCATCAGCCTCTCTCACCTGAGATGTGTCTTCTACCTGAGCTGTCTCACAGGAAGTTGGCAGAGAGAGTGTCTCCTGCTTCCAAGGAAGAATACGGGAGTTCCCAGAATCCCAAGAAGGCCACGCCCACACAGAGGCCTCACTGGCTATGCTCTGATTGACAGGCTAGACTCCACCCCTTCACTCCTAATCCTCAAATTGACAATTATGTAACTACCACAAGGATCTCTGAATAGCATGGGAAGTGAGACAGACAGACATAGACTGTTTCCTCCTAGTTTTATTTTGCAGTCAGTTATGTGACACCGAATATGGTAGATACCATGGAACATAGCAGAAGTAGGTGTATGACAAGAAAAAAGATCTCTCCCAGGCCTCTTGACACGGTGCCTGAAACAATAGCCATTATGTGTCCCAAATATTTCAGGGGGATTCAACTTAAGGATGGGATAAGAATGAATGATAAAAAAAGTTGTGCTTTTTTTTTTTTTTTTAGCTATCTGGGTCAGGCTGGAACCCGGGGCTTAATGGGTTATGCAGGTGTCTGCTCCCTACAAGGTCAGCAGTTTGAAACCACCAGCTGCTCCGAGATGAGGCGTTCTACTCCCATAAGAATTATAGTCCCAGAGACCCGTGGGGCAGTTAGTTCTTCCCTGTCGGCATGGACTCCTGACAGTGCCGGGGCTTGGTGTGGTTTGTCCTCAGGCTGCCAGTCTTCAGGGAGGGCTCATTAAGCCTCTCTGGTCACGAAACCACGTTGAGGAGTCGCTGAATCACCCATCCTGTATTACTCTAGTGGAGGCTGAACAGAACCCTCTGGATCCCGCCCAGCTCCTTAATTTGCTTGGTTCATAACCTGCCTTTCCATTCCGACGTGGCCATCTCTCTTAAGCAAGTTCACTGGTCAGCTGAGCAGCCCACCCAGCCTCCTCCCCACGTCTCCCAGCAACCTCATCATCTCCCTCTCCTCAGCCATCTCCTTTCCATCTGCCCCAAACCCTGGAACATTCTCAACCTGGGATGTGTAATTGCCTGCTTGACTTTATACCTCGGCCTCTTATGCTTCTCCACCCACCCCTTGCTCATTACTTTCCCTCTGCACAGGTCCTTCTTTCTTCTAGGTTTCCAGCTGGTCTTCCCCAGGGCTGGAGAAGGGTTGAAAGTCATACCCATGTAGCCACTGGAAACCCATTCTTTAGCCTCAGATCTGACTCCCAGTCAACCATCTATCTCCCTGGGCTTCTGGCCATCAGATCTCCAACTCCTCTGTCATTCTGGCAACCTCCTTGCTCTCACAAGGAAAAAGAGGAAGGCTGCCCTTAAAGCTATGTGCTGGGCATCTACCCCTTTACCTGCTCAGGGGATCCCTTGCTAATGGGGTAGTGATACGCAGGTGTGTGTCTTCAGCTTCTCTCTCTCTCTCTCTCTCTCTCTCCCTCTCTGTCCCCCTCTCCCTCTCCCTCTCCCTTGTTTGGTTTGCACCTGTTACAGTCTCGTGCTTCCTCCAGCCAGGACTCTAGCATCTTGCTCTAATGGACCTGTTTGGCGTGACGTGGTCTCTGACCATCCCTTGTGATTCCTTGGCCCAGGGAAGTTGGGCTCCACCCTGCCAAGCCCTGGCAGCGATTTTTGACAATGCCAGCCTTGGTTCCCTTGTCGCTGATCCAGCGGATACTCGACCCCCTTCTCTGGCACCCTGGAGTATGGCTGGCCTCTGTTAAGGTTCCCCGACTTCAGTCTCTGTTGCCTCTCTTTCTTTCCTTCCTGTCTCTCAAATCCCTCTTGGTCTCCCAATGAGTGAGGTTCATTTGCTTCTTGAAGAGTCTGCCATGTTGCTTCTTCCAGGGCAGGCTCATTTACCCACCCAGGAAGCAGTCAAGGCCTTGGACTTGACCCAGGTGCGGAGACACTGCCGTAGTGCTCTGAGCACCCTGCCAAACCACTTGTCATTCCTGAAACAGCTGTGTCCCCTGTCTGTCTGTCAGAGCCTTTGCATGTCGGCCATTCTAGCTTTTGCCCTCGCCAACCTGTGTTCGTCCTTCCAGACATACTTGTGCTCGCTCAGGCTCCCTTTTCCCAGCTCTGAGTTGGGGGCCCCCCTCCCACACCCACCCACTGCCAATGGCTTGCTCTCTGGCCTATGGCGAATTGTGTAGCTGCTTTTTTGTATGCAGACTGCTTTTATTCCAGCCATTTTCTCTCTTGGTCTCTGGGTACTAGTTGCCATGAAATGGGTTCTGCATCATGGCAATGCCACGTGTGTCAGAAGAGAACTGTGCTTAACAGGGCGTGTCACTAGCTGGTCTTTCTGGAAAGCAGACCACCAGGCCCTTGCTCAGAGGCACAGATTGCTTGGTTAACAGCCAAGCACCTCAACCGTGTTCACCACCAGGGATTCCCAGGACTCAGGAGTGGTCGGCAGGTAACAAGCACCCAGGAAGTCATTCCCGAGGGAGTGGGTGCTCTGTGCCATTTGGAAGCTTGATGTGGACTATAGGGTAAAGTGACCCGACGTCCTGCTTTTTAACAATTTAATAATGTCCCGCAGCGTTTCAAAATGAAAATAAATCTATTACCATACTATTTTTGTGTTCTATGACCATTTTTGTTGTTCCACATAGACCAAATTTTTAATCAAGAACCCTCCTCCCCCCAAGCCCTCTCCCTGTTCAATGGTGTCTCGCTTAAAATCTGGTCACTACTCTTGGGCACTGTGTGCCACCCGTAATGGCCAGCTGTGGGTTCACAATGCCTTGGTTCTGTTTCCCTTCCTCCGTGCTTCTCGTGAGGAGGCTCTTGCGTGCCTGCATGTAGTTGGATTTTCATGTCACTGGGCCTCATCCTACCCAGGGATCTCTCGGCCCCGGGTGGGACTATATGGCACCCACCTGTGTCTGCCCTCTTCTTCGTCCAGTCCTTCGGGAGACCCTTTCCAATGGCTTGTTAGGTCTTGTGTTCCAACAAGCTTGCCAAGTCTGAGAGAGTCTCCCTTGTTCAGACTTCGGAGGTTTGGGAGCGGGGCCTGACCGATGCTGACAGGAAACCGAGGCATTTATTAAAAGCCTGAGCGTAGTTGCCCGGCAGGAAGCCAAGTTCTCGTTAGCTTATGATTTTGTGGTTGGTGCGGTGGTCCTCTTTAAAAGTCAAAAACTAGACGGGGATGGGGGAAGCATAAGCTCGGGTCTCTAAAGTTAGATCATTTTTCTGAATTTGCCTTTAGAGTTTCATTTGTTTGGAATTTCCTGATCTTGCCAGGAAGTTGTGTGCCCACCCCTTCCCACCCACCCCCCTAAAAGGGGGTGGGGGGGGACAATCTGGCCAGGTAGAGCATTTGCATCTGAAACAGAATCCTTGTTGGGGGTGTCAACTCTTCCGAATGCTATCCTTGATTCAGCCCCCATGATTCTATATTTGTGGATCCTCGTATGCTGCGCGCTCCCCCCCCCCCATTTTCTGGGTCCCAGAAAAACCGTAGCATCTGCCTGCATCATTTGTTTGTGGGAATGGGCAAGAGGAGGGGGAGGGACACCAAAAACCGCAGCGCTCCCTCTTGCCCAGGCACGTCCCTTAGGAAAGAGGAGCCTCTGGAGCTGCTTGCGTTTGTAGCTTGATTTATTTTATTTTTCTAGATTTGCCTTTTAAAGTGGACTGTGGTTGTGAATAATAAAAGGGAGACTAAAGTCCCTTGGTGCCACCTTCTGTAGTCGGTAGCACCTTTTGTGGACAGTGACTTGGGGCAGAGTTGGTGATTCCTGTTTTTTCCGTCACTGGAGCATCCAGGGATGGCCGAGGAGCTACCCTCCGGGAGCCTGGGGCCAGCCAGTCCCTCCGGCCCTGGGTTCCCAGGGGCAGTGATCCCCTTCCCAGGCCACTGGACTCCCGGGCTTGCATTCCGGCCAGTGGGTCAGAGCAGCACCAGGCTGAAGCCTCGGTGTTCTGCCTGCGTTTCCCCCAACGTGAAAATGCCTGTTGGCTGAGCAGGCTTGCAGAGCACGGACAGAGAGAGAGTTTCGAACAAAAGAGGCCTACAGTTGCACAGGCGGGCTATTGGCAGGCACCCGGAGAACATGTTGAGGACGGCGTGGAAGGAAGGCCGTGAGCATTTGTATCCAGTACATGGGGTTCAGACGGGCTTGTTCTGTCTCTGGGTACTAGTCTGTGTGTTCTTGGCTCCCACCCACAAGCATGTTCTTTGTCTTCTTTCTTACCCGCCCCCCCACCCCCCTTTCCTTGCCTGCCCTCCTCCCGCCTCCTTTCCCCCCATGGCTACCACAACTACCACTAGCAATTAGTGACATGTTGGATCTTGGGGCCACTGCCCTATAAGGATAGAGAGGGCCTGTGGTGCTGGCTATAGACATGGGTCCCAACCGTGGTGGGTGCTCTCCCTGCACGCCCTGTGACGTTGGCCTGGCTGCACACTGGCATTCGCTGCTGCCTCTGTTGTCCGATCTGTCTCTCGTGACTGTCTGCCGCTGCATTTAAGAGCATATTGACAAGTGATCGCTCTCTGTTGGAAAGGCTGGGTGAGAGGATCCAGCGCGCATGCCTAAGCACGTTGGGACCAATGGCATACAGCCACAAAACAGCCAACAGTAGCCCGGGGAGGCAGATGGGAGTGGTCTGTGGCAAAAAAAAAAACGTGTTTACGTTCTTTTGTTGTTGTTCTCTGCACACACACACACACACACACACGCACACACCCAGTAATATCCTTGGAAAGTCTGTTTTTCATCAAGGACTTTGGGTTAGATCCAGGCGCAGTCGTGAGTCCCTGCCTTATGAAGCTTTACAAGTTTCTTGCTCTGTAGGGGGGCCCCTTGCACCTGACTTGGTTCAGTTCACTGGAGTGATAACGCAGATGGGCCCCTCTAACTGGCGTGAAGTCAGAGGGGAAGCCAAGCATGAAAGGACAGACAGTCCTGTCCTCCATACTCAGATGTATCACGCTCCAAAAGTGTAAGCGTCGAATGTCTGGAACTTGGACCGTGTCTTCCTGTCGAACCAGTGCTGTGATTGGTGGTTCGGTTCCCAGCCCAAGTGCTGTCAGGTTACTCCAACACAGCGACATGATGCCTGGGCCAGCCCTGTCCCCATCCCCCACAGTAATTGCCACCTTTGAGACCACTGTTGTGGTGGGAGTGCCAGTCCATCTCATGGAGGTCGTCTTTTTTGCTGAAACCTCCGACATCCCCCACCCCCGGGGCTTCTGTCCATCTCCAGAAGTTAGCCCCTCCTGATAGCACGTGCTGCGTCCTTAAGAAGGCTCACTCACCATCCTTACTTGTAAGGAGCACTTTGGCTGCGCTTCTTCCAAGACAGATGTGTTCATTCTCCTGGAAGACTGTGGTATATTGCCAACAGGATAACTGATATGTATCTATTTACCATGGGGTGATGAAAAAAATAGGATTCGGGAAGGTTCACCTTCCCCCAAACTTACTGCCATCAAGTTCATTCTGACTCAGAGCAATACAGCTGAGTAGAACTGCCCACCCCCCCACCCCACCCCACCCGGGCCGGTTCTGAGGCTATAAAGGTTTACACGAGCAGAAAGCCTCTCCTTTCTCCCTCGGATCGGCTGGTGATTTTGAACTTCTGATCTTGTGACAGAATGCACTATGTTATTCTTCCTCCCCTAAAAACTAGCAGCCAGCCCTGTGGCCATCACATCAATTCTAACTCAGCACAACATTCGAGCACAGAATAGAACTGTCCTGTAGGGTTTTCAATGCCCAAATCTGTTGTTCTTTTCCCACTCACCTTTTTCTCCTTTCTTTTCTTTTTTTTTTTTTTTTTGGGGGGGGGGGGGGAATCACTGCCCTCTGGTCGTGGGAGTAGGAGGCCCAGCCTTGCTCCTGGAGAGCTGCTGCTGGATTTGAACCTCCAACCCAATGGGCTGCAGTCCCGCCCACAACCACTACGCCATTGGGGCTCGGCCCACATCTTCTTTTCTTTTTTTCTTTCCTTTCTTCTAATGATCTAAGGCCCAAATCTTTATAGACGTAGATGATCACATCTGCCCCCTCCCCCGCCAGGAGGAGCTAGCTGGTTGGTTCAAACTGCCAACCTTTCAGTTGGCAGCTGAATGCTTTAACCACACACCACTGGAATCCTATTTTTTAATTTTTAATTTTTTATTTTTGGGCATCACTGCCCTCAGGTGGTGGGAGTAGGAGGCCCAGCCTTTGCTCCGTGGAGCTGGAATTAAGCCTCCATCCCAGTGGGCCGCAGTCCCGCACACCACCACTACGCCACCGGGGCTCAGCCTCACCACTGGAATCCTTAGTCTTCTCCTAGAGCCTACTTAAGATACACCGTACCTGAAATATTCCTATTAATGTAAATACATCGTTACCTTGTAGTGTTAATTACTGTACACAAATCATGATCACTATTCCAAGGGGCTTTAAAAGCTCATGGTCCCTGGACATCCTGAGATTGTTAAATGGAATTAAAAGATAACGAGATTTTTTCCATGAAATTTTTGATGTCCCACTGTATATAAAACATTTAGTATTATATATAGTGATGATTCTTTAATCAGAAACATTCTGGGTTCCATCCGGGAGGTGGATGGAGAGACAGACAAATCCAGATAAGCAGGCAGGCAGAAAGAGAGAGAATGTGTGTGTCCATCCCATCCAATTCTGAACTTGGATTCTCGTGGATCTGGTGACTCCAGGGTGTGGGGAGGAGACTGGGGTGCGATGAAGTTGGAGTGGCCGGGTCTGGAGAGGTGGCAGGCTCCCCAGGGACACTGCTTGGACCAGACTGGCTCCTCCTTATCCCTCTTCTTTCCTTCTAGGGTCTCTAGGCCCTGGTCTGTGTTTTGTTTTTCCTTCAGTTATCCATATTTCACTTCTGCAGTTTTTGCCTCTTGTCTAAATATCCCAAGCTTTCTGTTTTTGAAATAAATATACTGAATTTTTCCAAGCAGCTTGTAAATCTGCATGTCCTGAGAGAATTTTGATCTGGTGACTGTGCTGTAAGAAATTAGAGACTCCCAGGTGACGAATCTTTGCACAGTGTGTAGTTGAATCTCCTGCTCCCGCGTTATATATCACAGTACAGAAAAGAGCTGCTTGTACAGTTCCACAGGCCTCCTCTTGCCTGTGTAGTTTATCTAGTGCCGCTGTGACGGAACTGCCCTAGAGAGAGGATGACTTTGCCAAACAAGCGTATGTTCTTTTAATTTTGGAGACTGGAAGTTAGGGTTCAGAGCACCGGCATGTGGGGAAGACCTTTCCTTTTCTTTCTTTGCCTCTCTTTTAAACATCTGTGAGCCTGGTGCCCCTTGAAGATCTCCATGTGTCTTGGCATCAGTCCTGCCCTGGGTCTGGACCAATCTCAGTGCAGGAACCCTGCCTGGGGCCACAGGACACCTGAGGTTCTTCTCTATCTCTCCTCACTCATCTTGCATTTTCAAGAGAGAGGAACTTAAACTATAACCTAATCTTGGAGCGTGATTGTCCTCTCATTAACATAACAGCTTCCAAGCTTGCCCCATTAAGCTCATAGAGGTTAGGGTTTACAACACAGAACATAAGGACAGCAGACCATTTAATGAAGTGTAATTATATCACATCACAAATGGAGGGTCATTACAGACCGAGGGACTTCAAAAAGTTCATAGAAAAATGATGTTGTCTTTTAATTCCATTTTCCCACAACCTTTTAAAAGCCTCCTTATAATGCTGAATCATGGCTTAGTCAAGTTGACACACATTTCCGGGGGACATAATTCAGCCCATCATATCTTCCTTGATTATACATAAGGGATTCACAAAGTTCATGGAAAATTGGCTTGGGAAAATGGGTAGTTTCCATTTTCAGGCCTGTTTACATGAAACTATGTTGCACATTTTCAACCTGAACCTGCTTTAATATTTCAGGCTGCAGATGTAATCTCATGCTCCGGGTGGCTCTGAGCAGCACACAGTACAAAGGAAATGTGTGTGTGTGTGTGTGTGTGTGTGTGTGTGTGTGTGTGTGTGTTTAGGGTGAGGGCTGTTAGCATAAAGGAGGCCTAGCAGAGAGGACCAGGAAGAGGACTTTGCATGTCACAACCAGGGTGGCCTTTGTAGTGTCTGGTGTTCTTGTCTCCAGCAAATAACCATCATCACCAACTTCCAAACCCATAGACACTCAACCTGTATGGTGCCCCATTTTTGTCTTTAATTTATTACTACTAAAATGTGCCACTGCCATCAAGTCAGTTTTGACTCACGGTGACCCACTTTTATGGTCTCTGAGACATTGTCAATCCTTGGGAGCCGGAAGCCTCATCTCTCCCATGGAGCAGCTGGTGGGTTTGAACCACTGACCTTGCAGTTAGCAGTCCAACTCTTATCCAACAGCACCACCAAGGCTCTAAAACGTTGGCGCATTCGGTTGTTAGCATCCTCAGTGACTCCAAGGAACCAGCATGTGGAGAGAGAGAAGACGTGGGGAAGCCACTGCACAGCGTCTCAGCCGGGGGGCAGCCCGTGCACACCACCTGGAAAGGGAGCGTTTAGGTACCACTTATGAAAAGTCTGAGTCTATGGCTGTAGTGGTTGAGTGTGGGACTGCGGCCCACTGGCTTGGCAGTTCAAATCCAGCAGCAGCTCTCCAGGAGCAAGACTGGGCCTCCCACTCCCACCAGAGGGCAGTGATGCCAAAATAAAGAAAAGTCTGAGTCTAGCTTTGGAGGAGCCAGGAAGATGGATAAGATGACACTCGAGGTAGAACTGAAGCCCGTTCCCCACATGCCGCAGACTGACAGAGTATGATGGGCATTTCTGAAGTTCTCACCCTTGGTGATTGAGAACATAGACATCAGTGTGTGTGTGTGTGTGTGTGTGTGTGTGTGTGTGTGTGTGTGTGTGTGTGGTGTGGGGGGAGGGGTTGTTGTCTGGGCATACAAGCTGTCACATGAAACATCTCATTCTGCTTTTAGCAGATTTTTTCCCAAGTGAAATTTAGGTGCTATAATCTTTAAAAAAATATCTATTGAGAATGATGATGGCAACAAATGTTCAAAAGTGGACTGCATACAATTGATGTATGTATTGATCATGATGAGAGTTGGTTGAGCCCCCAATAAAATGATTTAAATATATATATATATATATATATATATCAAAAACATGCCCTCCTAGGTCCCAAACCTGTTGCCATTGAATCCCGTGCTGACCCTGCACAACCCCATAGGCTTTCCAAGATGCTCATTTTGACCTAAGCAGACAACAGTGGATTTGAACCACTGACCTTTGAATTGGCAGTTAGCTTCTTGGCCACCAGTATGCTTTAGATTACCCATAGATGTTATCATTTGTTTAAAGGGTTCTTTTTGTGTTACACAGGGTTCCAGAGGCTCACTGCTCTTTTTGGGTTGTTGGGGGGTGGGGGGGGGTGTTTATTCTGTAATGTTAAATACTCCTTGTGTCTGTCTTATAAGCTTAATTAATTTTTCTTACCACAAAGCATTTTGTCGCTGTGCTGAGAAACTTACTCATTTATTAATTATAAAACCAATGGACGATTTAGTTCTAGAAGTTAAGAATTTGTATTTTCTCTTCGTTTGATTGACACGAAACCTAAAGTCAACTGTTAAATTTACCTTCACCTCTAATGGACAGACTGTCTACCAGAGCTGCCCGGGTCTTGGCTCGAACCTTCTCCCATCTCTGCTATTTCAAACACTTTCCACTGCCTCCTGCTCTGTGCCTCTCTCTTTCACAGGATGAGATGAGCCATCCTTTGTGAAACTTCCCAGTGGCTTCCAGCTGAGAAGAATAAGCTCCAGCTTCTGGGCCTGCCCAGAATCTCACTTGCCTGGTGGATAATTGGAATTTGGCTAAAGAAAGAACACATTCTGACATGCAGAACAGAATTCTGTAACCCTTTTTACACTTAACATTTCATATGAGTTATTATTTTTAAACTAGAGCGTGACCATGGTAGCCCAGCCCAGCCTGGTGACTGTAAGTCATGCCACAGAATCATGCATTTAGAGTCGTGAAAACGACAAGATTTTTGTCATGCACATTTTCCACATTAAAAAACAAAACAAAACAACCATTAAAGCTTAAATGCTGGCAGTTTAGGGCTTGGCTTTGCTTTTTAAGAAGTTAGTTTTAATGGCGTGCTCTTCTCCTCATAGTCAATAGTGGAATTTCATCACCCTGAAAGGCGAAATGCCTCTGTCAGTCCTTCACACGTGTAGGTGGGGAATTCAGCCCGACACCTGCTGTCGGACAGAGCGCCCCAATCTGTCCTTGTCAACCATGTGACAGCCAGCTCTGAACTGATGGCGATGTCTTTGGCCCTAACCTGACCCAGTGTGTGTTGGTAGGCTGAAGTTGGCAGACACTGTGCGAGGCACTGGCCCAGGTGGTCTCAGAAGCACAGACAGGTGGCCGGCTGCTTGGGGTGGGCAATCGTTGGCAAGACGGTCACACCAATGGCTCCCAGTAAGTGCGCTAGTGTTCTGAAAGGGGGGAAGGCACAGGAGAGGGTCTGGCATGGGCCGGAGAAAAGGAGAGCCTGCGTCACTTGTCCTGATTCCTCTGGAGATAATGAGCCCCATCAGGTTGCTGTGCACCTGTGTGAAGTGGTGCGCCCCACCCCCACCCCCCCTGCAGTCAGACCCTGGGAGAGTTCACCTCCATGAGAACCCTGGGGACTGCCCATCCAACTGCATCATTCTCCTCGCCTCCCCTGAGATGTTATATTCAAAGTCTTAGATCCTTTCAACCTTTGCTACGAATGTTCATTTTCCCACACTTAACATTGTTTTTCCTTATGAAGTCACACGTTGACTGGGCAACGCAAAGTAAAATTCCCCATGAATCTTGTTGCTACAGAGTAAACACTGACTATAAGCATCTTAGCGATAGTCTACCGATCCAATGGGTTTTGTTTTCCTTGAGTCTTTATTGAGGTAATCATAGTCTCATCGTGCCCTTGCAGGAAACAGTACAGAGAGATCCTGCACACTTGGCCCCATTCCCCTATGGTCACACCACTCTGGGATCTTGACATTGGTACAAGCCACCAGCCTGACTCAGATCACTTCTGTTTTGCTTAACATTCATAAGTGGGTTTGCGTGTATGTGGTGGGAGTCTTCGGAGCCTGTTGTCTACTTAAAAATGCTATTTTTAACATGATTTGGTTTGGTTTGGTGTTTATTCTCTCCAGAAGCATTCTTTTGCCCTGCCCTATCCCCTGCTTACCCTTGTTTATCTTTTCTAAACCTACTTAGGAACGCAAGCTCATTGCACCAAGTCACTTTTGACTCATAGTGACACAGGGTTCCGTGACTGTAGGCGTCTGTGGGAGCAAGACCGACCGCCTCCGTATTCTCCCAAATGGGTTTGAAGCTCCAACCTTGCACTTAGCATCCTCGTGCCACAGCCTCTGTGCCACCAGAGCTCCTTATTTCAGAAAGTAGCCACTAATGAAAGAACTCACCCTGAAAGCAGGCTGGGGTAGTGGCTTCCTGGTGGATTATAGATAGACAGTTGAGACACGCAACTGTTTTTGCCCAAGAGAGGACACAGGATGCCGTTCAGAGCAGCCTGAAGTGCCGGCAGGGCCTGGAAGAGACATGGTCACATGGAATGTTCCAGCTGCCTTCATGGAAGCAGAGCAGACAACGTAGATTGAACCTGCTGTCGGGATGGGGTGGCAGCCATCTCTGTGTCACAAAAAGGCAGCCGAATCCAGACAAACAGCCCCCATTCCTATGACTTGGAGGACAGACTTACTTTATTCTTTTTCTTTTTTTTAAACTAATTCTGACACCTCCACACCCTCTCCTGGCATTCTGTACACCTCTGTGGGTTTGACAATTTATTGCAATGACCACATAATGCACAGGCTCTACTCATATTGTGGAGTTTAGTGGAGAAGTAGCCGGTTTCAATTCAGGATCAGAAGTGACTCAGGATACAGTTCTTCAACCAGTACAGCTTATTCTCAGCTGTGTTTGCAGACAGGTCTCTCTCTGATCTCTAGCCCCTAAGGACACCTAGGCCGTGCCAGTCTCTGTCTGGCACGGGCAAGTGTTACAAAGCTCTTTAGTTTGACCAGTAAGTGTCCAGAGGCACGCAAGATCAGCTGCCCAAGGGCACTCGACTCTCACTCTGGGGCCTGGGAGCCCAGCTCTGTCAAGTGCCATGGGGCACCTCGCGCCAGCTCAGCTCAGCTTTCTAACTGCTCTAAGTCCTACTGGTCTCCTGGCTCTGAGGTTTCATCTCAGTAGTTGAAGAGGTTCTTAGCGCAGGGCTGCTGGGTCCAAAGGGCACACTCCACCCCTCTACTCTTCTTTCTTGATTGTAGTGGCCCCCCACCCCCACCTCCATTGGGATTGGCTTTCTTTAAAGCTTAAGGGATGAGAAGACTGACCAAGCAAGCCCCTCTTGAAAGTTCCATATACCTGATTGCATAGGTCTGCCCACATAAGGATGTGGGTGTTTGTATTATTAGCAAACTATATTCAATCTCCTTGAGCCAGAAGCACCTTGTATACATAGTCCCTCCCACGCAGTCTTTTGGCGGGCATTATAAGGCAGTGTATCAAACCAAAATTCATAGCTGTCAAGTGGATACCAACTCATAATCATTCTATAGGACAGTGTAGAACTGCCCCTGTATTTGCCAAGACTAACTCTTTAAGGGAGTTGACCTGGGGTAGAAGGGTCATTTTAAACCATTTCATGGCCCCACATGTAGGGTAATGAGCTGAAGCCTTTAATCTGAGCGAGTAGAGGTTTCGGGTGCATAGTTGATCCACTCTGTACTGA
This sequence comes from Nesogale talazaci, assembly GCA_004026705.1. Classification (NCBI taxonomy): domain Eukaryota; kingdom Metazoa; phylum Chordata; class Mammalia; order Afrosoricida; family Tenrecidae; genus Nesogale; species Nesogale talazaci. Next base: position 27,888 of record PVJH01013146.1, read on the forward strand.
CTACTCCACCCGTGAGGCAAATAACTGAAGAGATAGCCCCACCCCTCGATGGTTTGTATGCACTTTTACGCAGTTCATGAATTTTCTGCAGGAGACCATACTGTCGCTGTTAGCAAAGGCACCTTCAATCTTTCAACTTGGGGGTGTAAAAGACCAAGAAAGAAGAGACATGAGAAGTCGAAAGGAAGTTGTTTCAGAGTTGCATGCAGGAAGCATGAAGAAGGCAAAAAGAAGAGGGGATCCTTGAGACTGGCCATTAGCTTGCCGCGGTGCCCGAAAGCACGCCCATCCGAGAGGAGCAAGGCTGGGGGAGAGCAAGCCCGGAGCTGTCAAGGGGTTCAGCTCAAGCAAAGGGACAGGGCCTACGAAGGAAAGTGAGTTTCGTCGGATTGTGGTGAGAAGAGAGGGCTTTGTGTCCAGAAGAGAATCTCAGTGGAGGTTAGACGCTCCTCAGTGAGAAAGCAGGGCATTGTAGCTGACCCCATTTGGCAGCTCTGGACAGTTAAAACGTAAGAATCCCAACAGAAGGAGCCCTGTTAAATGGAGAAGGGTGTTTCAGCCTTGACGGTTAAAATTAAGTGACTTGTTAATATAGCTTTTAGCCCTGGTGCCCGGGTGGTTAAGGAAGGTCAGCAGTTCAAAACCACCAGCTGCTCCAGGGAAGACGACGAGGCTTTCTGCTCCCATCGTTAATCTTGGAAACCCGTAGGGACAGTCAACCTGCCTGGTAGGGTCAGAATGAGATTCTAGATTGGTTAAAAAGGCATAAAAATTAAGTTCTAGCTAGAATATTGAGGAAGGGCAGATTTACGCTGTTTATCGCTGTGATTGATACACCTGGAAACCCCAGGTACAAAAGCAAGTACATGTGTAAGTGCACGTAGACTAGGTGGCCGGAGAGCAGGCTAATGGAGCAGATACTGTGTGCAAATGAGAAAGGATTCATAATTGATGTTGGCCTGTGTTTGGAGAGAGAGAGGTAGAAGAATCCATGTACTGGACTGTGAACATTGATTTGTGGCTCATTGTATTTTTGTACTGGATACAATGGGCATGTTATTTTCCTAAGTCTTGATGAGCATTGGCAAAAAGGATGAACCCCATCGATGCTCAGCAGTGACTGTGTTTTTCAGTGTTCTCCTGAACTAATGCCTTCATAAGAGATCCCAAGGGCTTGGGCGGTTCCTATTGATTCCCAGCTGCAAGAGTTTAGAAGTTAGCCAGTAATCTCTTCCTCCCCAGCCTCTGGTGGGAAGTATTCTCAATTGCTAGCTGTAAAACCAGTCAGCAAGATTTTTCCACTTTTCAAGACCTCTTCCAGTTCTGGCCCCACTGTCTATTGTCATTGCGTGATACAGCGTTTCCCTTACACCTGTCCTTTGGTCTTCTAATTTGTATTTGCGCATATGCTATAGCTGTGAAAATCTGCTGTGTTGTTGCGAGCATGGCTCCCGGGTGAGAGAGTTCGACTTGCCCCACAGGGTTTTCTTGACTGTAGTCTGCAAAGGAGCAGGTTGCCAGACCTTTCTGCAGAGCCCCAGGGTGGGGTGGGTTCCTACAGCCAAGGGTACACTGGCAGTGGGATGCTAACCTTCACACCACCAGGTGTTAGGAAACCATCAGGGCTCGCTTTGTGTCCTTTGGGGCCTGATGCACGCATAGTCTCTACTGGATTCCTCAGAGGAAGGTTTATAGGAAAAGAGATTCCATGAATTGATGCATGCTTATAAATCTGTCTGCAGCTTTTATATTCAAAGGCCATTTGGTCTCTGTATAAAAAAGACTTTGGATCAGGCTTCCCATAAATAATTTAAATATATTCATTCCAATGGCTTCTGGGATTTTCTGTCAGCTCCTGGCAATTTGATGATCTTTCCCTTCTATGTAACAGGCCTATTCCCTGGATACCCCAAGGATTCCTTTTTAAAGCCCTTTTCTGCATCATCTAATTGGTCATTACACCACACCTTAGTCCAGACATTTTGAATCATTCCCCCCCACAAAACCAACATGCTCTTTGAATTTGTAGTTTCAGATCTTACTGGTTTTTAAGGTCAGTAAAGTCTTGAGTTTTTAGGATTTTCGTTGTTATGTTTTCCTTAGTGTCTCTCTTTTGATCTCGTCATTTTCCCCCCCAGTCGTTTGCTATGATTTCAAATTCATGGAATTGTTAACAAGAATGGTACAAGGAACTTTGTAAAAATCCCTCCATATTCTGTTTCTCGGAAGGCAGTGAATGCGCTTTATTTGCTTCATGTTCCTCCTTGGTTAGCCTTCACTTCTGAAAATATTTCTTTTCCTTTTCTTTCCTGATTTCTCACCTCTGATTTAAATCGTTTCCTTTTCTCCCTGTCACCTTGATACTTTGATATCTCACTCTGATTGATAAGATTATTCTATGGATTCTATCATTTTCTTAATTCTTTGAACTGGTTAGTTTGCATCAGTAGAGTGAACATCTTCCTGGCTGGCTGGTTTTCTGTACAGCTATTGTTTGGCTCCCACATTGCTCCCTTTTTAATAAATAATCGTGCTGGGTGGGACCTACCTTCTTTTCTGTTGCTGAATTTTCAGCAGCTGCACGCCTTGTCCTTCTAGGAGGACGGGCCGGGTGGATTGATTTTCTAGCTCAAGGCTCGACCACTCCTGGGCACTTGTCTTTGTGGAGTGGTTTTAAATGGCCTGTGCGTTCTCAGTCCTGTTTCTCCTACTCTTCCCCACCCCCCAGACTTGGCATTCCAACCTTCTTCTATCTTGTTCCATCTGCTGTACTCCCAGGGGGTGCTCCTCAGCTCGGGGCTTGGCCCTGCGAGGGCGTTGGGAGAGTGGGTAGGACTTAGACCGTCCAGGGAACTTTGGCCCTGGCACTCAGCCGTGAAAGGGAGTCTGCAGGGTCTGTGCATACCTCTTGGCTGCTGATGCACTTCTGAGGTGCCAGGAACCCTCCTGGTCCCAGGGTTGGCAGTCCCCTGTTCCCTTGTCACATCCTCCCCCTCTGGTGCCGAGACCGCAGCTGAGCTGCTGAGGGTCATCCCGCTGACGTGGACCCACACACACACACACACACACACACACACACACACCAGGGCACTGCGTCTCGAGTGTCCGGAGTCTGGGGTCTTGTCTTTGCTACTGCCACTCTTCCAGTGGTCCTTTTCATTTCGATGGATGGATGCAGAGAAATGTAAAAACGGCTTTTTTTTTTTCAAGATGCACAATTACGAAAAGAAATAGTAGTGAGGACAGCATATTTCAGGATGTATAAACTTGTGGTCAGGCACCTTTCATCTGTATCCCCTGCCCATGACCCCCTCGGTTTTAGGTTTGTTTATTTGTTTTCTTGTTGGTTTTTTTTAAATCACTTTATTGGGGGTTCATACAACTCTCAACATAATCCCTACATCCATCTATTGTATGCCAAGCACATTTGTAGCATTCATCATTCTCAAAACATTTGCTTTCTACTTAAGCTCTGGATATTAACTCCTCATATTTCCCCTCCCTCCCTGCTCCCCCTCCCTCATGAACCCTTGATAATTTATAAATTATTACTATTTTGTCATATCCTACACTGTCCGATGTCTCCCTTCACCCACTTCCCTGTTCTCCATACCCCAGGAAGGAAGTTATATCCTTGTAATCTGTCCCCCCTTTGCATTTTGAAGGGAATCCCAGCAGCATCACAAAAACCTTTTTTTTATATATTAAAAGATCGACAAATCGAGTGCTCAGGGGCCAGAGGGCCAGAACATCTTTGCTTTGGCCTCAAGGAGAAAGGTAGCAGAAAGGAAGAGACAGATGGATGGATGTATTCCACATCCACCTTAGGGAGCCACCTCCGGAAGGGCGCTGGACAGAGGTGGGCGCGGGGCAGGAAGGAAGCCTCTCATCTGCATCAGGGCTCAAGTTGAAAGAGTGTTTTGGAAATGATGGCAAAAATGTGCTTGACATAATAGAGGAATGTATGTACTGTGAGAAGAGCTCTATGAATCCCCCACTTAAAATGATGTAAAAATAAATAAGAGCTCTTACAAAGTTGAGCCCTGGTGGCGTAGTGATTGTGCGTGGGACTGCGGCCCACTGGGATGGAGGTTCAATTCCAGCTCCACGGAGCAAAGGCTGGGCCTCTTACTCCCACCACCTGAGGGCAGTGATGCCCCCCCCCCAAAAAAAAAAAAAGAGCTCTTACGAAAACCTTAATAGCCCAACCACCTTTTCCCTGCCTACCTTTTTCGGAGGGATTTGGGTATCCCAAATGCCCTCTCCATGGAAGTGTCGCCCTCCAAAGACACATCCTGTGTCCGCATTGAGGTGCAGAAAGAAGTAGGGAAGAGACAGCCGCCCTAAACAGTCCTCTGCAACCCAGCCATCCCCCCACCCTTACCCTCTTCTCACAGCAGGAAATAGCTCAGTGCTAGGAAATGACCCGGAAGTCCTCTGACAGGGGGTCCGAGAGAGCAGATGTAGGCACTTTTCTTTCTCACTGCCCTCCTAATGCAATATCTGTTTTTATTTCTCTTTTTTTGGGCGGGGAGGGCATCACTGCCCTCTGATGGGAGTAGGAGGCCCAGTAATACCTGTTTTTCACATGCAGCCTCCATAGCTTTGCCCTTGGTTCTTTCGGACCTGTGTAGACACTCCCTCGCTAAGCCCTGGCTGAGGGCTTGCTGTCTGCAGGAGCTGGGCAGTGGCGTGAACAAGCTGGATCTGGCAGATGGCCTCTGAGATGGAAAGGCTCATGTCTCATTTCCTGGAAAGTCGCTCTGTCCCTATTGAGCACCCTAGGGTGGGCACACAGACGTCAGTCCCGGGCTCGTGTGGTTTGACCGTGGGCTACTTTCTCCCTCCTGACCACTGGGGTGGTAGCAAAGGCTTGGGAGAGCAACGTAAGTAGCATCCAGTGGAGATGGAGAACAGCTTGGGGCCATAACTGTGTGTCTGTCTTAATGCCTCACATTCTAGGACATCACACAGGTCAGCAGTGCCTGGAACCCCTCTCTAGCCCTCGTGTCCCTGTCCCCCAGATGGGACAGCCCCATGGCTTCTCCTGAGCTTCCCACACCAGCTACCCTCAATGCCATTCCCTTCTGGGAGAACGAACTTTCTCTTTGGTCTACACTTTTCCGCTCAGCAGTATTTGTCTGTGTGTGGCCACAGGTGATCTCCCCTCACTAAAGTAGAACTCACTAAGGACAGGATCTGTGACTCAGCCACGTGCCCACCAACATTTGACACAGCTTGAAACGCAAAGGCTAAGATGGGTCACCAGCACAGTGATGTACTGGGGTCATGATCTTGAAGATGACCCTCCTCACGGAACTTCAGCATCTAACGGAAGAGTTGGCCTTAAAGGGTATAAGTAAGTGGTAGAACCACTTCATCCCCTTTCAAGAAAGGTGAGTCTAAGTTTTTAACTCTCCTGTCCCCAAAGAACCACATGTCAGTGACATTTTTACGCTGTTGGCTCTGTAAAATATTGCAGAGTGGTTCTTTGGCACAGTAGGAAAATCCACATTCTCATAGTGCTTTTTCTTTAAGTTTGTATATCCTGTTGCATGAAAATAGGACCAGGTTTCAGTGGCTGGAGAGTTTTCCCTTTATCCTGATCTCTGTAGACCTCACTGCTGCTTGACCCTCAGGCTTTGTTTTCCTATCAGCCTGACTTCAGCGTCGTCATTGTTGAGCCTTGGGAGGAAGTATGTGTATAGGACTATAATATCTCTAAAGGATATTACTTCTGCAAAAGCTATCCGTAAAGCTTAAGTTATTTATGTGATAAAAGTGACCCCTGGGCCTTGCCTAGCAATATGCGTATAGATTTTGGTTCCTCTGTAGTTGGAGTTGCGGCATCCAGATATTGAATAGACCCTTTTAAGAAAGGGTTTGGTATCTGTCAGCTCAGAAGCTTCTAAAAATTGATGATATGTTATTAGCAAAGGTTTACTGCCAGCTTTCATTGTATAGGAAATTTATTTTTCATGTATTCTGATCTGAGAAGGCGGATGAGCAAAACACCAACTAACTCCTGCCCACCATTTTATGAGTGGAGAGGCCGAAAAGGTAGATCCCTTGCAAGAATCCCATTCTGAGAAGGATGTTGAGCAGGTGACACAAAATTCTGCACGAGTGTAGCTCACTGTTGTTGGAAGCAGTTACTCTGCATGTTGCTTTTCTGTTAAATGCCTTTAATAAAATACATGTGCTTCTCTGAGTGAAAAGTCAGGTGACTGTAGTGGAGAACTTTGAAGTTTTTGTTTTTAAATGGACCTGCTGACGAACATGATGAACAGAAATAACTGATCGATTGATTGCGCAACAGATCGTATTTCACGCAGGACTTCAAACTGGTTCTTCCTAGTTGAGTCATGTCAATGAAGTGAAAATAGAACAGACCCGAATTTGTAAATGATGAGTGAGGCAGAAACGCAATCCCCCTCTTGGAACACAAGGGCCTATGGGCACACGTTACAGAGCAACAAATCTTTTACCTGGTAGAGTTGGGAACAGTGGTGACCGGCTCACAGGGCAGCCAGCTGCATGCTCTGAGTGTGTGTTGTCCAGGACTTTGACCTGTAACTTCCCTTTCCAGTTATCCCCATCATTTGTAGACTCAGGGCTGGTTCCATTTTGCTGCCTTGGTCGTGACTGAACCGACCCAAACCAGTTTAAAGCCCTGATTTCTCTACAAGTTGAGGCCAAAGTAATCCATACTGGATAAATACAAAAGACAAAGAAAGAAACTTGGATCAGAGCCCTCAATGCAATCTTCTTTGCGGAAGAACAAAGTAGCCATATTCATTTGAATGACAGAAATGCTATTGTGAGATCTTAAGTTTCCCTATATTTTAATCACCTGTGTTTCATAGGATCTCAGATTGGCTAAAGAATTGCCCCCAAAAGATGAGTCCAGCCTGCATAGTCTTCAAGAACAGCCCTACTAGTTGTAACAGTTTATCTGTCTTTGGAAAAATAGTGATTTGCTCATTTGCAAATCACATTTATCAGATGCAGCTGCATTTTGTTACTATTGAGTTTAGGGTGAGAAAGGAAATTTTATTTTAAACTATTGCAATATAGACCCACCAAGATTATACTGCGCATAATGGGAGTACTGTTACATTGACTGAACGTGGGGGGAGGGGCGGTGAGAATCAGCCCTGTCAGCAGAGTCTGTATCTTAAAGGCAGTAAGCTAGGCATAGTTGAAAATTGTAGAAGGAGAATAAACAAGCCCCAATTGAATTGCAGTTAAAACTTTTAAAAATAGAGAGACTGGGTGCTGAGCCCCGGTGGCATAAGTGGTGGAGTGCGGGACTGTGGCCCGCGGGCTTGGCGGTTCAAATCCAGCGGCGGCTCTCAGGAGCAGCACTGGGTAGCTCCCACGACCACCAGAGGGAATGATGCCGCCCCCCCCCCAAAAAAAAAAAAAAAAAGAGAGACTGAGGAGGAAGTCTTTTTAACTTTAGAAACAATAAGGGAATTCAAGGAAAGGTCAGCGACAATTTAAAAATACTTAAAAGCTTTTTCTCACACAAATAATATATATTCACTATAGGGAGAAAACCTGGAAGACGTCCGCCCAAGCAGCAGTGGCAGCAGCTGCTCTAGTATTCCACCAGCACTTCAAGGCACTCTCACAGTCCTGCCGTGGCTTGCTAATTGCAAGGTCAGCAGGTGGAAACCACCAACCACTCTGAGGGAGAAAGACGGGCTTTCTGTTTCCAGAAAGATTTGCAGTCTTCTGGAAGTCCACAGAGGCAGACCCACTCTGAGGGTCTCTCTGAGACAGAGTCCACTCAATGGCAGCAAATTTGTTTTTTATACCAGGACTTGATAGCGACCTTCCCACACTTGGACCTAACTTCCCAAGCATCACATTTTTCAAATCTGCAGGCAAATAAAGGGAGGGGGAGAGTGGTTTTCCAGCAGAGACATAGAGACAAAGAGCTGTGGGGACCCCAAGAACGCAGAGAGCATGTGTGGATTAAAAAAGGCCGGAAAGCAAAGCAGCAGGGGAGCCACGTCCCCCAGACACCCAGTGATTCCCAACCAAGGGCCCAGGGGTGTTGGAGCCCGACGGGCTGTGCACAGAAACGGCTGTTGGGAGGGCAGGCCTCTCACACTGCTGTCCTGGGTGTCTTCTAGCCGCGTTTAGGGGCTTCACAATCAAGAGAGAATTAAGATGTTCCGAAAACATTTTTTTTTCTTACTTAGATGCACTTTCAGAAGATAATGTTTGAAAATGCATTCGTGAAGTTGGGACAGGCAAATATTTCTTGAACAGATTATCAAAAATGCTAACTAGAAAAGATAAGATGGATAAATTAAGAACTGCTGCTTATCAAAGATGCTTCCAGAGAGTGTGGTAAGGTGCTTTGCTAAAGCTGTAGGGAAGCAATGGACTGGGCAACATATGTACAAGTGTGCTGGGCACGACGGACGGACGGTTGGTTAGTGTTTCTGCCCAGATAAAGAGTTACAGCCCCGGCACCCTGTGTAGAGTGACTATTCTGAGTAGGAATCAACTCGGGGGCAGGGAGGGGTACTTTGTGAGAACGTGGTACCTTGTTTTCAGAAAGAGCTGCAAATTCCCGTCACGCGGGTCCACCCTTGACTGTGGTGGGATCTCTCGTCTCTTTTGAATTTGTGCTCGGCCACGTCCCTTGCTTTGGCCAGGAAGAGTAGTAAAGACGACCCCACAAGAGGCTTCAGAAAGTACCTGCATATTAAGGCTTTCCCTCTTCCGGCTGCTTTTGGGAATTCGACATCACCACCGTGTGACACAGCCCAGGCTAGCCTGTTGGGTGACAAGCACCACATGGCCTGGCTACCTTTCTCAATCTTGTTGACAGTCAAGGGTCAGATATGTGAGCAGGCTGACCCCAAGTTCATCTGTGAGCCCAGCCAGCATCACATGCAATACAGCTAAGCATCCCTGTTAAGAGCAGTTCACTGGCCACTGGTTGTTAAGTAGCGTGAGCCACTGGGTTTGGCAACATCTGTGAGCACCAAAGAACTTACATGTAGAATACATAAGAAGCACCCGCGTATCATTAGGAAAAGAGACAAACAGCGCGAGTGGTCACTTTACCAAAGAAGGTCTCCGAAATAGGGAGTTGACAACCAAAACCCCAGCGAGATGCCCCTCGTACTACCCGCCAAGTGTCGACGGGATGGAGATCCGCTGGCATCTTCCCCTCTGCCGGGGTGCCAGTTGACATGACCACTTGAGAGAGTGGCTTGACCAATATTAGCTGTGAAAGTCAGACAGTACCCATCTCCCCTACTCGTTCATTTCGCACCATGACCACTAGATACGTGTGTGTGTTAATATCTATTTGTAGCAGCCTTGTTCATAAGTGTCAGACAATAGAAACAAGCCAGAGGTCCAGTGGTCCTAGACAGGACAAATCGGTTATACTAGTGAAATATTGAGCAGCAATGAAAAAGTAGGAATTTCTCCAAGGAACTTCTTAGTCTTCTTAAATGTCCTGCTTCACCGATGATGCTAGACAAAGGAGAACAGACTTTCTGAACCATAAAGTTCAAACACGAGCAAACGAACCTACAGTCCTGGAAGTCAGGCTAGGGGTGCCTTTGGTGAGGGGCAGTAGTGTAGTGACGGGTGGAGACAGCAGTGAGGTACTGACATGTTCTGTTTCTTGAGCTGGATGATGGTGTTTGCTGGAGTTCATCAAGCTTCATGCATGTGATTCGCATGCTTTCCCAGAGATGGCATACCTGATCAAGCAAGTTTATTTTTTCAAAAGATTGATCACGTCAGAAGCCGAGATTTATGAAAAACATCATTTAAACCCACACGTGGCTTCTTGGACATGGTTGTAGCCATTCTACATAGGTATAATGTACATAGGTATAATGCCCCTACTTAAAAAATACATGGAATATGATATTTTTGGAGTTTTAAGTTGTGAGGGTGAGATTTGCAAGATTTTACTCTCCACAACATGTTTCACACATCCTGTATGGTGCAACCTCTGGTTACAGTTTCTGAAACCTCCCAGACCCTGCAAGTTCCCTCACTGGGAGTTGGTTAATGATTTTAAAGGTCAGCATCTGAGTCGATGACTTTAGAATAACTAAATTAGAGTGACAGAAAGTTAGCTTCCTAAGTCCCTTTGCTTGCTTGTCTTTGGATGCACTTGCTTGAGTAGGAATGCTAATGGAACCTCGCCTATTGAATGACTTCACAGTGAGGAGAATGGATAGGAAGCCACAAGCATATGAGCCATGATGTGTTTGTGGTTCTGGGAGCTTCGTGATAAGACCTCAGGTCTTGTCAGAGTAAACAGGCAGCCCTCACTAAACTGGTGATCTTTGGTATTGTTATTCAGTCAACCTTCTCTTGCCTAATTGGCATGAGGAGACTTTTCTCCTGAAGACCCGGAGTCTTCTGTTGACCAGCCTCAGGTTGGTGGCACTGCATCCTTCAGTGCAGCCCAGTGAAGCGTCAGCTCCTGGTAGCCTGCCCCTGGGACAGCAGGAGCGCAGAACGGCCTCCGGAGAGTTTCTAGATGGTCACCTTTGTATTCAACCAAACCACCAAGCAAAAAACACTTGGAATTGTGATGTGGGTGAAAGTATACAAAGAGAATTGGTTTTCCACTCAATAATCACACACATTTTGCGACTTACTGTAGCAGCATTCTTTCCACGTCCTGTATTTATCATTTCCATTCACCCTTCTTAATCCTTCTGTCAGTCCTGGTCCTTGGACAGATGCTGCCCTTTCATTTCATGTGGTTGGCTGTTTTAAAGTGAGTGCGCTCCCTGTCATGCACACTTTATGGCCTGTCTGTTGCATAGCTGACAGTTGAACCAGGAGGGAGGAGCTTGGTTCCAGGTGCAGGGGTGTCAACCAGGGATCTGCTCAAGGGTTCTACCAGCATCGGCTCAGTGAGCCTAGGATTGGTTTGTTTTGGTTTGCTTTTTATGATTTCAAGTTTTGTTCCACATTTTTCTTCAACTCAGTCTAGTTTCTTCTCTTCTCAGGCCTTTCAGGGTGCTTGACAACAGTAGTCGAGCACCATCTAGGTTTTGTGGTCTCACTCTCAGAACCTGAGGTTAGTTCTTTAGACTAATTGTTTCATTTGTCTGTCATTTCTTCACTAGTCGTTATTCCGGATAGGGCGAGACCAATAGTGGCACTTTATGTGGCTGCTCTCAAAACTTTTAAGACTTCACTTGTTACTCACCAAAGTAGAATGCAGAATGTTGTCTTTGTGGACTATGTTGGGCCAGTTGACCTTGGTGTCCGCTGAGACTTTTAAGCTCTCAGAAGGTTGGTTACAGCCCTTATAGAAGGAGACTGCCAGGCCTTTATTTCATGGAGTCATTGGGGCAAGTTTGAACCACCACCCTTCCGGTTCATCGTTAGGTGTTTAACTGGTGTGCCACCAAACTCCTTTCCTTGTGGCTTGCAAACCACACTGTTGTCAAGTCAATTCTGACTCATTGTGACGCTGCAGGACAGTAAAGCCTCCCTTTGGGGGATCCTGAGGCTGTAAATCTTTACAGAAGCAGGGAGCCTCGTTTCCCCTCCCCCACACACACACACCCCCAAAACTTGCTGGTGGGTTTGAACTCACCAGGATCTTGACACATTAAAGAATCTTATTTTATGTATAGCCCAAATTATCTATAAATTATACATAAAGTTCAATGCAGGTTGTGTTATGTGTTCATCCTACTATTGTCCTTGAACACATTTCCATATTTGGATCCCTAACTTAATTCACAGGAAGACACACAAAGCAAAGTGTAGCTAGCTACCCCGGGGAACCCAGGACCATAGTCTCGGAGACACCAAGGTCAGCTGGCATCACGAAGTTCACACAGACACTGCTCTACATCTTCCTTTGAGGAGTAGAACCTGGAGTCGGCCCTCTGTGATGCATCTGTTGGTCTCGCTGTATTCAGAGAAAAGAGTGATGAAAATCGAAAGACAAGTGCTTCTTTGAATGAATGAACCATCAGCCTCCACAGCCCTGAGACCAGAAGAACTATGTAGTGCCCAACTCCGACTATCAACTGCTCTGTTAGGGATCTTATTAGCAGGACCCGGGTAGAATGGGAGGAAATGGGGACCAGAACTCAATCCTAAAAGAGATCAGACTTACTGGTTAGAGACTGGAGAGACCCCCCCACCACACCCCAAGACTATGACCCTTAGTCCCTTCAGCCCTTTTAAGATAACAAGGGCAGCATTTACCCAAGGACAAAGTTCTGAGGGTTACAAAAGGAAGAGGAATAGAAACAGAAAACAGAGAGGAAACAGTAGGGTAAGCAATGGTACTTTGAGGAAATTGCAATAGATGTATTTTTAAAATGTGAATGAGTTGTTGAGGGTAAAACCAATGATGGGCTTTGTAAGCCTTTAGTTATTTCACAATTTAAGGTTGAAAAGAAGAAATTGCAGGTGCAGATAAAATCAGAGCCTTTAAGCCATCATTCTTTTAAAGCGGCGGTTCTCAACCTGTGGGTACGCGACCCCTTTGGGAGTCAAATGACCCTTTCACGGGAGTCACCCAATTCATAACAGTAGCCAAATTACAGTAATGGAGTAGCAATGAAAATAAGGTTATGGTTGGAGGTGGGGTGTCACCAGCACATGAGGAACTGTATGAAAGGGTTGCGGCCTAAGGAGGGTTGAGAACCATTGCTGTAGAGAGTGATCACATCTTCAGTGTTGGGGAGGAGGGCCTCCACAAGAGGGCACGTCCACTTGTCTGAAGGTCGAATCTGTTCTCTTTCCTGGGAATCCTAGGTCTTGGGTGTGTTTGGGAAGGGGACCCTTGACGTGGCCTCGAGCCGAACTCCGCATGTGTGTGTGTCTCCCCTGCTTGAACCAGGCTGCATGGAGTTCATCCCGCTCGCTCATCTCCGCATTCGTTGTGCCTTCCACATAGGTCGAGGGCCACAAATGCTTGGATGAATCGAAGGAACTCATGAACTGAATCTATACCTATCCGAGGTTTCACTTCAAGAACACCCACTTCTTTGGAAACTCACTTGGTTACCTGCTTCCTCTTCTGCTTGCCTGCCTGGTTTTGCAAACTGCTATTCCCAATTGCCTTTGAGTGTCTGTCCTGTCTTACCCGTCGTTACTTCCCCACCCAGGAGCCTAGCGGACCATCCTCACACAGTCCCATTGGGGCGAAGTGTCCCATTGGGTCAACTCCATTGACACTCAGTTCTGATGGAAGCTTTGTTTTTCGGTTCTCATGATCTCCTTCTAGTAAGTCCATCTTGGAATCCTTGCCATTGATGATCACAGCTGAGGCCTAGCTGAAGCAGCCATTGTACGTATTGCTAAAAGATGCACACAGAAGGGCGAGACAGACAGCCCTGAGAGTGGTCCATCCTGACTGGATGCTGGTCCTCCGTCGGGATGCTGTCTGCAGCCTCTGTGCATTTGGTTGCTCAGAACAATGCCTGTGTCTTCCCCTTCATCTTGATAGCAGCATCTTTTGATGCACTTTAAAAAAAAAAAAAAAAGTCTGCCAAAGCTGGTTTCATTTTGATCTTCTGTTACCTCCCATTCCTATTTCTAAGTGGCGCCCAAAAGGCACCCTAAGCAATACCAGCTTTGCTAGCCTGGTCGCCCAGGATCTTAGAGCTGGAAGATCCTGCGGTCCCCGTGTGCCGTCCTCCTGGTGTGGGGACTTTCACCTTAGAGGGAGGAGCCGAGCAGCAGTCCGGGTTCCTCTAAGGGAGGTCTCAACCTGGGACTGCCAGTTACTTAGGTCCTCAGTCAGCTGCACAGCTGTCCCCCGGCATGCCACCTGCTGCCCTTCTGGAAAGCAGAAGGTAAACAAGACAGAAGTGAAAGTAGATTTCATTTTTTAGGCTGTTCTGTTACAGGAAGGGTTTTGCGGTTCTCGGCATTTAAATAGATACTGGTTCCAATATGTTTTATTGACATCAATTACTGGAAGTCTGATTCATTTTCTGCCTATTGATTTCTGCCCAAGGTGAAATTCATGACTTTTTCACTGAAAAGAGAAGTGATTTAAAAAGAAAAAAGAAAAGAAAACAGATGCTATTAAGGTCGGTAAGACAGGTTCAAAACCAGTGACACATGAAAAGGCCATTTAATGCCTCTGTGTTAGCAGTGCTCTTCTGATGTGTGTAGACATAAGGGAGGCCTCAGGAGCTTGCTCTCACGATCCGAGAAGGCCATTAGCGCTCACATCCAAAGGTGACTCTACGGCCCAAATGAATTGTGTCTGCATTAAGGCTTTCCCGTACGAGCTTGCCATAGCAATATGCTTCCACAGAGCTAAAGGAAGCCAATCTGTTGTCCAGTAAGTCACACGTCACAGCTGGAAGAGAATTTTGAGTACTGGAAGTGAATCAAAAATAGCCATTCATCACAAGGACATGAAGTGGCTTTGTTTTTGTTAATGATTTGGGGTCACTCTCAGTGACGCTGGCCCCCCTGGATACTTGTAAAGGTTCTTTGTTTTCATTGGCAGGAGCCCTGGTGGCACAGTGGCTGAGTGTCCAGTCTCAAACTAAAAACACACCATGGGAGGAAGATGACAGCTGGCGACTCTGTGGGGTGGTTCTGCTGCCTGCGAGGGTCGCTGCCCGTCAGAAGGGGTCAGATGACGGACAGCCACAGGCTGGGGTCGGGTGTTGATGTGCTGGGTGACCGGAGAGTGTCTAAAAGTGCAGTTAAGGACCTTGTTCAGTCTCAGCAAAGCTTCTGGAGGCTGGCTCATCCTGAAGGGGGCACTCTAAGCCCAGGTGCTGTGCCTCCGTGCCTACCCTGGGCTTCCCAGAGGGGTCCTCTGTGGGGGTGTGCTGCGCGGCTGCCCTCCGAGTCTGGGTACCCGTGAGGGACCTGCTTGTCCTGATGGAGTTCTCTGATGATATCAGTCTGGAGTTTATCTCCTCCCCGGAGGCTTGGGGAATTTCAGGGTTTCTGTGATTCTTATTTTTTCCTCTTGTGTTCTCTCCCATTCTCCTGTCTGGGTGTGCGTTTCCCTGTTGTTTGAAATGGCTTCTTAAACATGATCCCTTTATAAAGTATATTTACCTCTAAAGCTTTACCCCCAACCCCGACACACACACATTCACAGAGGTTCTTGTCGGTAGCTCACGGTGTGTACAAACCCTTGTGTGTCATTTCCATCCGTATTGTTGGAGGCTCACTGGGCTGCTGTGGTGTTCTCTCAGTGTCATTGGCCCTCGCAGGATATTTTGAGCAGAGAGGCTGTGCATCCGAGTGTCGATCCACCCTACCACCCCCGCCAGAAGTCCCCCTAGCTGGTTTGCTGAAGGGGGTTCCATCCCTCCCTGCTTGTCCTCACCCCTATGTCGGGCAGGATCTGGTGCTCTATTTCCATGTAGCTTTCCAAGTGCAGGCACATGATTGTTCTCTTGGTGATTTGTAAGTGGGTTATCCGTCCCCATGCCCAGACCGGGTAGGCACTGAACCAATACTGGTGGCCCTGGGGACCCAGCATGGCCTCTCATCCCCCAGTGCTGCCCACTTTTGCTCTCCCCACCCCCCCACCCCTTGCTCAGTTGTCTAGCTTTCTGTCACAGAAGCTTCCAGCATGCTGCCATTTTGAACCTGGTTAGCTAACCTTACTTGTTGATTCCCACCTTTTCTCTCTTCGCTGAGCATTGTAGCCCATCTTCAAAACTCACGATGTTGCGCATGCATGAGTCATTGCATAATGATTCTGTGAATGCAGGGGAAACAATCAAAATGACATCTTGTGGTTTGGCAGTCAGTTTGAGCATCCCATTAACTTGCACAAACCAAAGACGCTGCACTGCTTTTGACTTCAAAGGGGTGTACCTGATTACTGAGAAATGTTGTCCTCTCCTCATTCATGGTTATGAGATTTATGAGTAACAGAATTTGTGCAATCCTCACTGATTTGAAGATGTTTCCTCATCTTTTGTGTGTCCTAACCACCACTATCTTACATCTCTACACACACTTCCCTGGTCCGAGTGCTGGCAGCCTTCCAGGCCAGCACCCAGGGGCTCAGTCGGGGCTTTGGAAGTGGCTGCTTCCCTGTCACCCTGTCCATTTCAGAGAACAGTCGCTTGTATCAGATACCAAGCGGCTATTGGGACTGTCCTTTGAGACAACCATCTGAGAAATGGGCTGAGCAGGGCAGGCAGGGGAGGTGGTTGCTAAGGGGCAAGGGTCTTAGTTCACTGTGGCTGTCGTGAGGGTAAGTTACCACTGGGGAAGACAGAGGCCACTGTTGGAACCATCACAAAGCAGTGGTTCCTGCCTCGAGCCATATTTTATGAACTCTTCTGGCGCTCTCTTATCCGCAGTCTGTGTGGTCCAACCTAAAGCAAAAAATAACGCTAATAAAATACTTCACCGTCAGTTTTGTCACACGCTGCGGAAGAAATAGGATTCAGTGCAACTTCTGCCCAATAGTTTCCCATTCAGCTCCATCTCTGGGTTCCAAAATGACCCCACCTGTAGAACCTGTCTTTACCAAAGGTGACAGGCTTGCGTGGGGGCCTGCCATCGGCCAGGAAGGGCAGGGGTGCTCTCCTCAGCAGGCACCCCGCTCCTCAGGACGACGACAATCTCCGTGTCTAACTTAAGGACGTGCTTCATTTCAACATGAAGATCTTTCTGTGGCTGGACAGGCTTTTGTGCCAATGTTTTCGAGAAAAATAGAAATCTGACATTGAAAATTAATCAGCCCTTCGTCTCCGTTTGACTTCTTGGTAATTGGATTTCAGTGGTCTCTGTGTCTGGACTACTGAGCCTTCCTGAAAAAGTTCCTGAAAAAGTTCACGTCCACCCTCGCAGGCCCCATTCTCCTGCTGTGTCAGGGTTGCGGCGCAGGCGGGACCCTTTGTTCTCTGCCCTGAGCAGGGGGCGGATGGGAAGTGGTAGCCTCCAAGATGATCCCACCAGTGTTGGCTTCTGCCCCACACACTTCCTCGCCTCTCTGAAGAGCTCCAGCTTCGCAGATGCTTTGTTTTAACTTTAGCAAGCAATTATACATCTTGCTCGCCAGGCTAAGCCCGCGTTTTAGAAGAACTTGCTTCCTCTCCTCAGCTCAAAAATGGCTTCCCACAGAGTGGAATGCCGTCGTGTGGGGGGCCCGGTGCCTCTCTAAAGGGTGCAAATGGACTATCAACTATGTCCTGTCACCTGTAGCCAGTCTCCGTTACCTCTTTATCAGGTCTCTCTGAGAGAGCACGAATGTTTGACGTCTTATATAATCTATCTGATGTACCCAAACTCGATGGCTCTTGAAATAGTGGTATTCAGGGGCAGCCCTAGGGCTGTCATGGGCTCAGAGATTTTGATTTTGATTTTATTATTTTTGTTTGTTTGTTTGTTTGTTTTTTGTTGGGCATCACTGCCTCTGGTGGTTGTGGGCACTACCCAGTGCTGCTCCTGAGAGTCGCCGCTGGATTTGAACCACCAAACCTGCATGCAGACCGCAGTCCCGCACTCAACCACTTACGCCACTGGGGCTCATCCCTCAGAGATTTTTAAATTGAAGCTCATACACACACACACACACACACACACACACACACACACACGACAGTGCACAGATCTGTAGTTTTTAATGGGGGTAGCATTGTTTGTTTTTGACATGGACTTTGAGACATAATGTATACATAATAAAATATGTCTATTTTAAGTAATTTAGTCCACAGAATTTGACAAACCTCTACATCCACAAAACCACCAACACAAGCATTTCCATCATCCCCGAACGTTCCCTTGTGCCCCTGGTCTCATTCGGGGCTTTGGAAGTGATTGCCACCACACACACCGCCCCCCCCCCCCCCCCCCCCCCCCCCCCCCCCCCCCCCCACCACCACACTCCTGCACTGTCTGCGGCATTGTGACGCACCCTTGATGGGCCCTGTTCTCTAATGCCGGGAGATTTCCTGGAATTATTATTACAACGTTTTCTTCTGCTTAGCTCTGACTTTTTTTGTGGAGGAGGGGACCTGGACTTTGGGGAGATTTCTTCTACTTTATCTTCTGGCGCCTCCATTGAGCTTGTCTTTTGTGCTAACATTTTTTTAAGCTCCAAGAGATATTTGTGTTTATTTTCTAGGACATCCTGTGTTTGATTCATGGATACAAGGTCTTTTCTTATCTTGCTGAAGAGTTTCATAATGTGTGTTTTGTTGTTCAAAAGGCTTTCTCGTCTCTGTAGTTGGTTTCAAGGGCTTTTCTTCCTCTTTTGTTTGTCCCTCTTGCAGCCCATAGTCAGAGGCCTGGGCATGGTGGTGGTGGCTGCGAGTTCAGGCTGATTGGAAGCTCTGAGTTCGCTGGGTAACCCCTGAGCTGGCCACAGGTTCCTGGGTCTCTACCTGGACAGCCAAGGTCTGACCGCCACAGTGTACGGCCTATTAGGACAAAGGACTCGGGTATCACTCCCCACCTGTCATTGATGTGGCACTCACGCTAGCCACTGTGCCAGTCTGCAAGTAGAGAGTGGCCAGAGACTGCGCCCCAGGATTGTGCAGAAGTGAGAGGTGGGGAGAGGGCAGGCAGGCACCCAGCAGCTGGGAGGAGGGGAGGAGGGGCCTGTCCTTGGACAGCTCCAGGGAGTCTGCAGGGAGTCTGCCTTCCCTCGGGACCTGTCCCCCGAGTCCTGGAGGATCCTGACGTGCACGTTCGGTTGCTCCTCTCTGTTCCTCACTGTGGACTGGTAATGGGTGTCCTCATTATCGACTCCCAACCCGCCTGCTGCGGTCCAACTTCCAGGGTTCCGCTGCTATTGCCTTGGCTCCCCAGCTCTCGTGAACGAGGATGTAGTAGAAGGACTGTGCGCCTGTGAGGCCATCCCTCTGGGGTTTGGGGAGAGAGGCAAGTCAGCTGCAAACCGGTGGATCCTCGTCTCCCGGCCCAGGGCGAGTCATCCGAACCGCGACTGGACCTCCCTCTGCCGGACTTGACAGCGGAGTGTTGTGCGATGTGTGTGTCCTCTCCAGGGATAGCAGTGCCACAGTGGGAAGGCATCAGAGTATGTTGGATCGGCTCAGAAGAGCTGCCCATCTGGAGCTCCTGTTCCTCGGGTGCCCCCCCCCTTCACTCCTCGGCCTTGGCCCACCTGATGCTGTCCCCCGTGCAGACTGGTGCACCAGCCCCGGGCCTCTCCTTTCCGGCAGGCCTTGCCCTCCCTCTCCATCTCTGTCCTCAGGCGCACAACTCCCTCCGCCCCAGTCGTGTGGGGGAGCCTTGCCTATTCTTCACCCCGTCTTTTGGGGGGGCCCTGTCTGTCCTTAATTTTCGACATACACCTGAATGACCACCCCACCGGTTAGCAGACCTGGGCCTGCTCTGAGCCCGGCACAGAGCGGAGCCGCAGATCAGCTTGTACATGACTTTTTGATATGGGAAATTTCAAGTCTATCCTTCTCCTTTTTCCTTTTGGCAGGATATCCGACACGAAGCCAGTGACTTCCCGTGTAAAGTGGCCAAGCTTCCTAAAAACAAAAACAGAAACAGGTACAGAGATGTCAGCCCCTGTAAGTATTCAAAGCACCATCGGGGAACCTGGGCTGGGGCGGGGCAAATATCCACCGTGAGTGGGCCTGTTCAGCCATGCCTCCCTGACCCCCGGGGTTGTGAAAAAATCCCTCACGGTCTCGCCTTAGCACTTGGTTTCCTAGATTTAAAAAGGCATGCGAGACTTGACAAGTAAGGGTTCCTTTCTCCCCCATTGTAGAAGGGCTATGGCTTCCGGGTCTGGAAAATACAGCTGAGTTCAAAGCTCCTTTTTTTAGCTTTGGCTCTATTTTTGTGATGAATCATTTTCCTACCAGCCGAAGCCGAGGACACCGCGAGCATGCTAGAAGCTTTCCCCAGTGACTCAGCACCAATACTGACTGGCCCCATAGAGCTGGAGGCCCTGGGAGCCCACAGCACGGCGGGAACTGGTCACCTAGCCTACAACCTCCAGGCAGCTCCACCCGCCTGATGTCTGCTGGCCCCGCAACAGCCTCCACCTTTGGAGGGACCAGCTTCCGGTCTGGGGACCACCTAGAAAGTACTAGAAAGTAGCTAACGGACTCAACCCAGGGGGCACTGTTGGGGCCCAGAAAAGTCTGCAATCCCCCGCGCCGTGGGGTTCTCCTTTCGGGTGTGCAGTTCAGCTCCGCCACTTTGGGGAAGTTGCTCTCTGACCTGCCTCAAGGCTGGACCACACCCGTCCCCTCAGATGGGCTGTGTGAAGATGACATAAGAGAAGCCCAAACCCACCCTGGCTCAGAGCCACCCTGTAGGACGGGGAAGAACTGCCGCTCGGGGCAGCAGACCACCCATCGTTTAACGGCTTGGTGGGTTCGAATCACTGACCCTTCAGTTAATAGCTGGTCGCTAAACATTGGCCCGGGTGGGTTGTTGTCCCAGGAGGGCCTGGAGAGCTTTCTATGGGACAGGACTGCCCTGACTGGACAGAGCCCTCCCAGGCATTGTGAGGATTTTTTGAGGATGCAAGGTCTTGGGTGATTCTTCTATGAGGTCTCTCCAGAAATGTGCTACTTCCAGATCGGAGCTGGAATGAACATCCCCCAGTGCCTGGAGAGACCCCAGGCTCCAGCCTCTCCCTGACCCTCCAGTAGAGGGCGTGCTGTGCTATCAGGCTCCAGGACAATGCAGAGACCTATGGGACCAATTCCAGGTAGAAGAGGCCTTGGTGTCCCAGCGGTTGTGATACCAGCGGGATAGTGATGGCAGCTGCCAACGTTGGGTACTTGCAGGTACCAGGCACTGAGCTGGGCTTTTTACATGCCTTCTCACTGACTCTCCCTCCTGCCTGGCCCTTCCCTCTGGCACAGAAACCAAGCTCAGAGGACTAGTCGCTCCCCTCCTCATCACCCCATGCATTTGAGCCCACTCACAGAGCCTGCCAACACCAGTCTCCCAGGTCGTGGGGCATCTTGGCTCTCCAGAGTACATGGCAGTTCTAGCTGGGGAGGGGCCCAGTTTGTGTGAACTCCTCCACAAGGAGAAGCACTCTTCCATATGTGGTGGCAGGTTTCGAAAAGCATCTCTCCGTAGAGTTCACCTGTCAAGCAGAAGACTCCCAGCCGCTCTTCCCATTAGCTTCTTTCCCCTTGGACGAGGAGGAGGTCTCTGGCAGTCGCCAGAGCTCAGCTGCTGCCCCCACCTGCTCCTGAGAGCTGCACTGACCGGAAGAGGGCGTGGCCCTCCAGAAGCCACTGCTGGGCTTATGGCATAGGCCTGCCTTCCGGAACCCAAGAACCTCGCTGTGTTTGCTTAGTGACTGGGCCAGAACTTAGAAATGAGAGTTTGTTTCTACCATTATTCCAGAAGTCACATTTTGTATATCCGTATGTTCGGAGGTTTGGGATTTAAAAGTCTTAGGTGGTGAGAGGTTCCGATTTTAAAGATTTAAAAGATTTGACTCACGGATGATTCGAGCCCACTCGCTGCTCTGCAGAAGAAAGCCTTGGCCGTCTGTTCCCATGAAGAGGACAGCCTAGGGAACCTGTCGGGTGACTCTGCTTGGTTCTGGAGCGTCACTGAGTCAGCACCCAGCCAGCAGCACATGCGTTGGACTTGGGCTGTGGAGAAATACGTGGAAAGAAGCTCGAGATGCCATTTTCTCTACCCTGGGCTGCGTGCTGGCCCACAGTGACTGCGTCTTCCAGCATCAGCCGTGGCTAGGCTTCCGGGGGAATCGGGGACCCATTGTGCTGAATGGTGCCCAGGGGCCTGTATCTTTCCTGGATTTTGTTCCCTTTTCAAAATTGAAGCTACTAGGTTTTTGTATTCTACAAAAGTACATCCCCCATGAGCCAACATTCTGCATTTATGACAATAGTAAAAAATGTACGATCAGGTAATTATGCATAGTGTCAATGTGCGTAAGAGCACCAAGGTGTGAAATGCGTGTTACGCTGCCTGTTACGTTAAGGGTACGGACTGGACCATGATCCTCAGTGGTTTGGCAGTCGTGTAGTTAGGTGCTTTGAGTTGCATGGTGATGTAATTTTCCTGTTTTGTGATGGGATGTCACCATCTTCCATTTTGGTCTTTGGAAACTAACCATGTTGATGAGTGAGGATTAGGTGTGTTGGCCATCAGGGAATGGCTCCCTCTGTGCCTCCAGCCTACCTGGGATACGGGAAAGATGACAGGCATCCCGGGAAGACAGGCCCCAAATTAATTCCCAAGTAAGATACACTTTGCTGCATTTAGATTATCCGTATTAAAATTGACTGATAAATGTGAAGCTCATCCAGAAAACCTTTCTGTTTCTATCTCATCAGCCACATTTGATCATCTGACTCTACCAGCTGTCATCCTATTGGTGACCTCAGGCCCAGGGTCACCCTGATGACCGACATAGCACCTTCTCCCTCCCAGGGGTGCCCTCAGCCCCCAGGAGTAACCTCTGAGTCTGGTTTGCCTTTCAGTTGACCACAGTCGTATCAAGCTGCACCACGAGGATAACGATTACATCAATGCTAGTTTGATCAGGATGGAGGAAGCCCAGCGGAGTTACATTCTTACCCAGGTAAACACAGGAGGCTCTGAGTCCCGCGAACGCATCGCCTGCCTCCACGCCACTGAAGTTGTCCACACACCTTCTGGAGTGTAGGGTTCTAAACAGACCAAAAGGCCGACAAAAGAATGTTCTCTTGGGCCGTGACTTGACTCTGGGACAAGGCATTGCTGGGAACCACAGCCCCGAGAAAAACAGCCTCAAAATGCCACAAGTGCCTGTGGTCTGCGGGCAGAGGAGGCCAAGCTACTGCCGCCTGCCCCCCTACAGAGGCTGCTAAGACTCCCTGCCAGTCAAAGGCTTCTGACACTGAAACTGGGAGCACCTTTGCCCCATTTCCTTTCCGCACGTCCTTGTTTCCTTCTCGGCACCTGTCAGAACGGCCCAGAAAAGGCGTACGTGGCAAGTGTGATCATGAGAGAATTGCTTAAAATTCTCCTTAACCGCTCGCTGATGCCTTTAGGAGGGAACACGCAGAAGAGCACGGCAGTGGCTGGCCCTCTTGTGTGACAAGACCCAGAGACCCCGGGCACCTGTCAAAGAGAGGAAGGGACTGCCTTCATTTCGTCAAGTCTAATCTGTTACCTGCAGATTGAGTTACATACACCCTCTCAATTTCCCTTTGTTTAAAATCAAGCGTTTCTGTTTTCTCCTTCATACGGTTTGTCCATCAAAGACATGTCTTTGAGTTTTATGGTGCTTATGAGCATATATTTATTTCTGTTTCATAGTTGCACTTTAAGGTCAGTGGGGAGCCTGAAAGGACTGTGAACGCAGGCCAGTTGGGGGTGGGGAGCTAAATTGGGGGATGTCCATCATAGCCTTTCTTTACTGCCTCTTGGGTCCTGTCCCTTCGTAAGCAGCCTCCCTGGGCCCCAGTTCTTAGTAGAAAATACAGGTCAGGCCTTCATTAGGCCTCAGCTTCCGGACCGCCCACGCCGAGTCTGCTCTCCTCCCCGGGTCCAGCACACAGCTGTGCTTGTTAGCAGGCAGGCTGAAGGACGTCCGTGCTGCTCAGCCAGCCCTCCACCAGGCCTCGGGGACACTGTTCCCTCAAGGCCCTAATTCCCGTCACGTGTGTCTGTGTCTCCATGCCTCGCTCCAAGGAGCCAGCTGCCAGGTAGTGGGCTCAGTTCTTGGTCTCGTGAACGAGGCACGGAGGCAAAGGGCTTTGTCCAGGGTCACACTGATGGCAGTGGAGCTGGGACTCAGACCCCCAGACACATTCTGCCCCTCTCTCCTCACTGCTTCCTGCCTACAGGACGGGCTTGGCCACCCCTGTAAGTTGGTGGGACCCAGGGGGGCTGTCAGCTGCCCCCGTGCCCTGGCGTGTGCGCGCCTCGGATCACGCATGCTCTCCTTGTCTGTTTCCAGGGCCCTCTGCCAAACACATGCGGTCACTTCTGGGAGATGGTGTGGGAGCAGAAGAGCAGGGGCGTGGTCATGCTCAACCGAGTGATGGAGAAGGGCTCGGTGAGTGGACTGGGGACTTTGAGGGACCGTCCGTCCATGCCGCGAACACGCTGCGCTTCTTTCTTCACTGCAATCAGTGGGCGCTCTTTTTTTTTTTCCTTTTTTTTTTTAAGCCAGAAGCTTATCAGAGGACTCTAAAACATTGGTACAAAGCATGGACTTGGAAAGATGACAGAGGTTTCCCACAAACATTTTGAAGTCCCTTCATAGAAAGCCTCTGTATAGAGACGTGTTCATTATAAATAAGTCAGCTATAGTGAATACAAAGGGAGGAAAAGGTACAGGCTGCCCTTGACCACCACCCAAGGTCATCCATCTCCAAGATCTGGGCAGTCCTGGTCCGTTGCACTTTCATCTGTGACCCTGGGCCTCTGTCTCACCAGTTGGTGCAGACCAGCCTGTGTGTGGAAGCCGCTCGCTTGGCTGCCGGGAGGAGTGCGCCCCTGTCGGCTGCAGAGGGCGCTGCAGTGCTTCTCCCTGTTCCCATCTGGTTGGCGTGGTTGCTCCAGCCACCCAGCCACCCACCCCCCACTGTCCCTGTCGCAGGGACACACACCATCCCCACCTCTTCGAAGACGTGTTCCCCTCAGCCCCATTTTGTAGCCGGCCCCCAACCGACCCTTCTACACCGAGCTCACCGCACCCCCGACCGGCCAGCCGAACACCCTCCTGTTCCCCTGGTCGCTGCAGGATGAGGCTTTGTGGGCTTAGAAGGGAGGCTTACCTAGCCCTGGCCCGCTGGCTCCATGCCCCACCTCCGTCACCACCCCGCAACAAGACAAAGTGTTTTTTCCTTGCCATGTCCTCCGATTCACTGCGCCCACTCCCAGGTGTCTCAGCCTGCAGCTGGTGCCTGCCTGCCAGCACTTTTCTCTCTGGGCCTCGAGCGTCTACAAAAGTCTCTCCCCCGCGGACATTACACCTGCAGGGATACATGTAGCAGTGCACAGAGTGGACAGAGCCCTGTGCCCACCGCCTCCCCTCCAGACACTGCCAACACTCCTGTTCAAGGGAGGAGGAGGAGGTCCCAGAACTACAGGCCCCAGGAGCATGTGACCCGGGGGTCCCCAGACCTTGCCTGGGGTCAGCTGCCCTGGCCCCCTCTGGCCACAGATCTGGCCTGCCATGTGGTCATTAGGAGTCCCAAGAAGCCACCTGTCCAGAGAAAGCAGTCAGGCCCTAAAGCAGTGGTTCTCCACTTTCCTAACGCTGCGACCCTTCAATTATATTTCTCATGTTGTGGTGACCCCTTCCCCCAGCCATAAAATTATTTTCGTTGCTACTTCATAACTGTCATTTTGGCTACTGTTATGAATCAGGCAACTCATGAGAGGGTCTTTGACCCCTAAAGGGGTCTTGACCCATAGGTTGAGAACCGCTGCCCTAGAGGGTAAAAACCCCAGATGTAAAGAAGTAACACATCCAAGGAAGCTTTTACAGTGGAAAGAGAACCACCAAGCCTCTTCACTCGCCGCCCTCTGCTCCTGCCCACGTTTTAAAGATGCAAATATTGAAGTAGCAGGTGAGGCACGTGCGTGTGAGATTACTCAAACTGGCGCCCTGATGGCTATGATCTCAGAAGAAAGCTTGCTTTTTGCAATGAAAGTGGTCTCTCCAGTGTCTTTCTCTCAGCTTTGGTGGCTTGGTGAGTAAGACGGGACCTTACAAAGTGTGCAGCCAAGCCCCAGCTCTCGCCGCTCCCGTCGGCACTTGACAGAGAACCAGCACAGGTAGCGCCCACCTCGGGCCTGGCGAGTACAGACTGCAGCAAGGCAGACTGGGCCCCTGGCACTGCTCAGAAAGGACAGAAAGAAAACACGAGCCCTGCGCACAACAGCGGAGGGGCCTGCTGACTCTGAGTCAGATTTTCTCAGCCAACCCGGGTCTTTGAGAGTTAGCCTGTTTTAAAGGAAAATTCAAGCAGAAGTCGTCTCCTCATCGGAAACCGTAGCTGAGCACAGGTGGTGGTGCAGGCAGTCTGCTGTGAGCCTTCTCTGAACATGCACTTGCAGTTGGCAGCAGCCCTCATCCTGCAAAAGATGTTCCTATGCTGCCCCTTCTGTGCTTGCCACTGGCAAGGCCCGGCTTTGGGTAAGGGTCAGATGCCCGCACTCTGGGAGCGGGGCTGTCGGGCGTCTTTGAAGTGTACATAGAGTAGCCTGAGACCAGACTGTGCTCCCTGGATCCACTTTGTAGGCAACAGGAAGAGCCCAAGCAAACCCATCTCACCTCCCTGAAACGTCCGTCACCAGGGTAGGGAGCCGGGGCACTGCTGGGGTTGTAAGACACACGTAGACCTGTTGAGTTCTTCACAGCCCCCTCCCAGCACCTACCCCACCCCCCAACCCCCAGGAGATTTGTGGGTGCACTGGCGGTGACTTCCAGATTACCTTGCACTGGGGGGTGCCCTCTCAGAGGAGAACAACTGGCTGCTCACAGTAATTCACTGTCATTTCCCCCTCCAGTTAAAATGTGCACAGTACTGGCCACAGAGGGAAGAAAAGGAAATGATCTTTGAAGACACAAACTTGAAGTTAACCTTGATCTCCGAAGACATTAAGTCCTATTATACAGTACGGCAACTAGAATTGGAAAACGTCACAGTAAGTATGGCATGCGCTTTAAGCACAGTGACTTTCTCTCTTGTGCGACGTTGCCTGACTTGGGACATGCTGTAGGGGTTTTGAATGTCCTAGGCAAGGTAGCGACTTTGGCGCTGTGGCCCGCTGAGCACAGACCCCTGGCACCTGACAGTACCAGTTGTCAGGAAGGAAAGGAAGGTGAGCAGTGACCTCTGCCTGGCCCTGAGCTAGAGGAATTGCAGAACAGCCGGGGAGCGAGAGCCGTCAGCAGGCAGGCATCAGGTGGGAGCTCAGGACAAGGGCCCTCCGAGGCTGGCTCCCGTGCCACAGCCAGCAGACGTCTCCTCCAGGAGGTCTTTGGGTGTATTTATGGGGACGGTGTGGTTCCAGCTGCTTGATCAACAGCCTGTCGTTAAAAGATGGCCTTTGATGCTTATCAAAATGGAGGGGATGCAAAACAGAATTTCGGATTTTCATGGACTCCACTTTTCCTGGGGGCCATGGAGACAGGATGAAGCCCAAGACTATTGCCCCGAGATAATCTTTACACCTTAAATCGGAGTCTTTGGACGGCTTCTTCAAACCGTGATTGCTCACTTACCAGAGGACAGGTACCTGGGCATGATGCTTTTTAAGTGCTATCGGTTTGGTCTCTGTGGGATCGAACTGACAACAGCAACCTGATAGATGATGAAGATGATAGATAGATAGATAGATAGATAGATAGATAGATAGATAGATAGATAGTTAGTTAGTTCACGTTCACAGAGGAGGAATGACTCAGTGAGGAGGGTGAGACAGACAGTCGTAGAGGTCCAAGAATGTAATCAGTGCGTGCACATGCAGAAATGTGAATTGGTGTGTGTTTCTGCTTGTGGAGCTAAGGCTCTGTGGCACCTTGACTGGACTGTGATTCTCGGTGGTTTGGCAAACCTCGTGCGGATTCTCTCTATGATCATCCTTCATTTTGTGCTCTTGATAGGAGCAGCCAATCTGTCGAAAATCAATTGGTTTACCTGGGAGTGTGTGGCCTGTATGGCTGCATCTCTGATATTTGGATGTTTTGGCAAACCTTTCTCCATCCTGCATCCCAGTGGTCCTTTTCTGGCCTCTGGGTTTGGGGATGAGCAACCCTCGGTTGCTGTCTAACTGGTCGATTTGGAGTTCTTCAGCTCCTGAAACCACTTAAGTCAGGAGACGCCTTCAGTCTGACATCTGACCCACAGAGCTGGGACTTGGCAGCCTCCACAACTTCATGAGACATTTCTTTGCAGTCAGTCAGCCTCAGTCTCTCTTCCTCCCTCTCCTTTTTCTCACCCACCCCCTCCAAATCAAACTCACGACCTTCAAGGCTGTACATCCTTCCAAGAACAGACAACAACTGTATCTTTCTCCACTGGAGCATCTAGTGTGTTTGAACCACTGACCTTAAAGTCAGCACCTGATGCTTACCGGACAGCTCATGGGAAGGAGGGCTGAAAGGATAATGTTTCAGACCCAAAGATTTCAAAAGGATGAGATTTATTTGACCGACTCACTGAATCTTGGATTAAATGGTGGTATCCACTCAATGTTCACATGAAGTACCAGCCCTGCCTTGCTGTGCGTAGAAGGCGACTTAGGGGAAATCATGTTCTAGTGGATGTGTCATGTTGGACCCACAGAACCTGCCTGCGGTGTGCCCAGAGGATGCACCTTTTAATAGAGCGGTGAGGAGCCGATTTGTATTTTATTGCAGGAAGTGCCTTAGCTGAATGTGCCCTACCACATTGAAACTGATGGCCCCCTGTGGTACAGGGGACAGGGACTCAGCCCCAAAGGCAGGTGTATGAAGTGGCCATGACAGCAGAGCCAGAACAGTCCCAGGAGCCTGATTCCCAGGGCATTGGCTTGGGCTGGCATTCCTAGGAGTGACGTAGAAGGGAAACGTACTAAATAGTTACTCATCTGAAACAGCAGAAGAACTCTAGGTCAAGTGAATGCCAGTAAGGAAATAGTCACTTTTACAAGAGACTGCCTCTGAACTGGACACGCATTCTAAGAGACCCAAAATGTCCCTGTGGCTCAGGTCTCTGAACTTGGCCATTAATGATTCTCTCCGCCTGGAATGCGTCCTTGGAAGGGGCTTCCTCAGCAACGGGCAGACGCAACTCTTGCATCGGCTCCCTGGTATGTGGGCTAAGGGCCCCGTGGAAGCCACTAGAGCTGTCTCTACCTGGGAAAGAATAAACTGCCACCAACAAGGACCTGATGGATGCAGTGGTGGAACGCCCCACCCGCACCCCCTGCCCCCTCGGATCCCCAGTCAGCTTGCTTACTTGGCCTGTGCAAGACAAACTTAAACAGATGTGGCGTGTTTTTTTTTTTTCATTTCTTTCTTTTTAAATCCTTTTATTAGAGGCTCATACAACCCTTGCCACAATCCATACACACATCCACTGTGTCAAGCACACTTGTGCATTTGTTGCCCTCATCATTCTCAAAACATTTGTTCTCTACGCGGACCCTTGGTATGAGCTCCTCATTTAAACAGATGGAGCTTGACAACGACCGTGGATAACCCGAAACCTAATCAGTGGTGACTGCATTTGCAGCTGCGGTAGCAGTTCTCCCGCCCTGTGGCACCACTTAGTCTGCAGGGACCTGAATCACCTTTCCCTTCACAAGATGATCCCGTATGTTGATGACATTCTGCTGACTAGACTGAGTAAACAGGATGTGTCAATGGCTCTGTGGACGTTCCCAGGAGACCTGTGTATGTTACTGGGTGGAGAATCATTCTGAGAGAAATGCAGGCGCCGTCCACCTCTGTGAAATGTTTACGGGTCCACGGTGTGGGGCATGTGGAGAGATTCCTTGCCTCTGGCTCCCGCCACAGCTAAAAAGGAGGCACAGTACTTGAGAGGCCTCCTGGGATGTTGGAGACAACATGTCCCTTCTGGGAGTGTGCTTGCTGCTCCGGCCTCTGTCTCTGGTGATTCGAAACGCTGCTAGAAGCAGAGCAGTCCGTAACAGGTTCTGACTGCCGTACAAGCTCCTCTGCCACTTGGGCCATGTGCTCCGGCTGATCCGATGTGTCAGTGGCTGATGGACATGTTGCTTGCAGTCTTTGGCAGGCCTCTGGGGGTGAATCACAGACCGACCCTTAGCATTTGGCTGTCCTCCGCAGAGAAGCCCTCGCCTTTTGAGAGCCTGCTCTGGGCTTGGTGTTAGACCTGAATAGAAACAGACGGCTGCTTAACCCTGGCCCCAAGTCACCACGCGACAGAGCTGCCCGTCATCAGTGGGCGCTGCCTGACCCCAGGGGCATAAAGTCCGACGCACACAGCAGCACCCCATCCTTAAGCAGAAGGGATCGGTATAAGACCAGGTCCAAGCCGGATGTGAAGACAGGAGCTACTGGAGGGAGTAGGCCCCGTGCCCATGGTCCTACCCCTGTCCCTCTCCCAGTCTGCACCTATGAGCTCTTGGGGAGCTCGCTCCCTACCCTCCGTGGGCGGAGGCAGCGAAACATGCGAAGGAGACGTGGCAGCAGTGCTGCCCCTTGCTGGGACCTGCTAAAGACCATGGGGGAAGGGAAATCCTTCACATAGGCAGGTCTTCAGTGGCACTGAGTTAGTCTGGGTAGACTAGAGAAACAAATCCAGAGACACGCATGTATAAGAAAGAGTTTTATGTACAAGAGCAATTGTATATTAAGTCATTTTCTTTTGTTGTTGTTGTTGTGATTGTTGGGCATCGCTGCCCTCTGGTGGTTGTGGGAGCTACCCAGCCTTTCTGCTGCTGGATTTGACCGCCAAGTCAATGGGCCACAGTCCCCCACTCAACCACTTTGCCACCGGGGCTCAGCCCAAGCGATTGTATATTGAAAAAGCATCCCAACCCGGTGCAGATCAAGTCATTGAGTCCAATATTAACCCGTATGCCCTCTATCAGTCTGTAAATTCCTCTTCGGACTCATACAACACATGCAATGGCGAAGAATGTGGGAAGGTCACAGGCCAGTGGGTGGAAAGTCTTGTTGATCCAGTGGCAGTGGAAGCATCTCAGCGCTGATGTGGGGCTCCACGTGGATCAGCAGCAGGAAGACGAAGCAGAGCGTATGTCTGGCCTCCAGTGAGCTAGTTACCTCCATTGCGCCTCCCTATGAGGTCATCAGGCTACAACCTGATTGGCAGGCTAGACTCCACCCCTTCACATGCTGCTAGGGGATTATGTCACTGCCACAGGCACCTACTGTTTGCCTTGCTAGGACGGAGAAATCTCGAGATGTGCAGTTATATAGTGATTCATGGGTTGTGGGCAGTGGTTCGGCTGCATGGTCAGGGATGTGGACGGAGCATGATTTGAACATTAGAGACAAGGAGGCATGAGGAATAGGATGTGGATAGACCGCTCTGTTGGACCAGAGAAGTGAAGATTCCTGTGACTCATCTGAAGGCTTTCATAAAGTTTACCTCTGCAGAGGAGGACTCTAGCAATCAGGTGGATAGGATGACGAGTCCCATAGAAACCAGCCATCGCCTTTCCCCAGATGCTCCTGTTATTGCCCAGTGGGCTCATGAATAAAGTGGCTATGGTGGGAAGGATGGAAGTTGTACATGAACTCTGCAGTTTAGACCTCTACTCACGACCTGGTTGCAGCCAGTGCTGAGTGGCCGGTTTGCCAGAGCCGAGACCATCACCCAGACTACTAAACGGGACTGTTCCTCAGGGGCAGGGGCCATCATGGAGAGAGCGGTGTGTCGTTCTTACTGGGATAGGTAGACATTTACTCAGAACACGATTGCCTTCCCTGCGCCCAGTGCTTCTGCCGAAACCAGCCCCTGTGGACTCACAGACGAGCCATTCATCGTCAGGCACCGCACGCAGCTCTGCCTTGGCTGGAGGGACTTGCTTCACGGCACTTGGGTGGAAATGGGTTGCTGCTGGACCCACTGGTCTTCACGTGTTTGCCTCCATCCTGAAGCAGCTGGCACGACCGAACTAGAGACCCCGTCGTGGCTCCCTGGAGGTGGCAGTACTTCCCAGGACCGGGGCAGAGTGCTCCAAGAGCTTGCGCGACCGTGGTGCTCTGGCTCCAGCCGCCAGGATCCCAAGGGCGGAATGTTCCAGAAGGAAGAGTGTGCACTCGTGGAGTCTTGTTGGACTCATCATGCCTTTGCATCACCTGGCAGAGAAGGCAGGTGCTCTACTGACGGGCACCACCGGTCCTGATTTCCAAGGGAAAAGCGGAGTGATGGTGCAATAGGGAAGCCAGAAATGATACGTGTGGAAGAGTGGAGAACCCCCTGGGGCATCTATTTATTTAATAGATTACCAAATAAATGTGCATACGGCCAGTGGAAAACTACAGCGCCCTAATTCCGCCATGACTTACAGTCACCCAGAAATGAAGGCTGGAGTCACCCTGTCGGGTAAGAGTCACGGCGAGCTGAGGGGCTTGCTGAGGCCAGAGGGAGATGGACAGCACAGGGTACGGAAGAGAGTCGTTCTAAGGACCCGTTGTGAGTCGTCGTCACATAAGCAGTTGTGGACGTGAAGTTGGGAGCACTGCTGCTTTGTTTTCTTATTTGGGCGTGTGCGGGCACCTGTATGCTTGCATGGTCACATGCGCGCTCCCCTGCACAAACACACCACAAAGGCCAAATTCACTGCCATGGAGTTGATTCCGACGTACAGCGACACACAGGTACCTCACACGTTCTCTTTTCCACCCCCCTCCTATCCCGTTACTGAGAAAATAGACGTCCCACATGGGGCTGATGCACTTTGGTCTGTGTACATGTGTACTGTCGCAGATTAAGTGTAAACATGACTTGATGACTGTCTGTATTTAACGCCCATGCTTGGTTAAAAGGAGGCATGCTGCCAGGTGGTGGATGTTCATTGTTGCCTGTCACCTGGGCCAGGCTGTTGTTCTCTGTCATCGCACAGCCACTGGGCTGATGGCTCTTCATAATGTAACTTGTTGTAATCGACCTCCTGCACCTTGTGATCCGATGTGGGCAACTAGTCCGTTTCCCCATGGCTGTGGCCCACATCCAGTATATATGCATGTTCTCCCCACCCAGCGTCCTCCTTGTCATCCTCTGCCCTCTGATTCCTGGGATGGGAGCCTTCTTTCACCGGCTCCTGTAGCCCATCTGACCCGATGGTTTGGGGCTTATCGGCCCGTGTAGACACCAGGAGTCAGAAGAAGCCTCCTGCTTGACATCTGATCCACAGAGTTTGGACTTGCAGCCTTCACAACTCCCTGAACCATTTCTCTGAAATACATCTGCACCTGTCTGTATCTGAAGAGAGAGGCGTGGTGATGCTGTCGGGCAGGTGCTGACCACACCTGGGCCACCAGATACTGTGAGAGAAAGATGGGGCTGGCTGCTCGGAGAGAGCGCTGCCGTCTCAGGACCCCGGGCCGGGTCCATGTGAGTCAGATTCAGCCGGCAGGGCTGTGCATGCTTCCCGGGTTTTGCTTCCAGAGAACCCAGCCAAAGGCAAGTCTCAATCCAGACCACAGCAGGATGACTTGTTTCTGAGGCAGTCAGTCGATGTCTGATGGTGACTGCATGCTTTCCTTGTGGTTGTTTTCTTTGACAACTTTGACAAGTCGAGAACCTGTGTGTCTGAAGATGCAGCAGTGGGTGGTCCTTGAGGTGTGCACACAAATGTCGGCTGAAGCTGCCTTTTTTTTTTTTAATGATAGACAAACAAGGATCCACTCTTTTTTTTTTTTAATATCACTGCCCTCTGGTGGTCATGGGAGCTACCTGGCACTGCTCCTGAGAGCCGCTGCTGGATTTGAACCGCCAAGCCCGCACACTGCAGTCCCGCACTCAACTACTTACACCACCGGGGCTCAGCCCAGGATCCACTCTTAAGATTAATAATAAAGGAGGGCAATCAAAATTTCCCCCTGATCAAAACAAACAGGAAGAATAACAATAATAGGTTAATAGGTGGAAGTCTCTGAACACACCAAGCACCGTGCCGAGAAGACGCAGCCCATGGGGTCCTGCGTAAACTCTGGGAGCCAGCATGTTGTGGGGTCCCTGCCAAGGCAGCGCCAGAGCCCGGGTTGCGAGGC